>JABUQX010030873.1:22500-32500 GCA_015478945.1 Trachelipus rathkii
TTATTATGATATTAGTAATATGATATAATCATCAATATAAATAGAATTTCATGGGTTCCAACCCGGGTAAACCCTTTTCTATTCCGGGCAACCCTACCAAATTATCGATACTCGGGGGTATATCGTTGGGTTTCTACCTATAAACTTCCGCTTACTAATACAAGTATGCAGCGGGATTTTCTTCCCCGTTTGCACGTTGACTCACCATTAATGCAAGTAAGCTCTAGGGCTAAAGCTAGAAATTTGCACGAGAAAAACAGGTTGATATTCTATCGAACTTGAAACAACCTTCTAATCAGAACAAAATACAAAAGGTAGATGTATAACGGAACCTAAGAAAACTTAGCCAATTTTATGAATTAGAGAGAGGAAAATAGAGAATACTAAGAAAGATCATGCCTATAACCCTCTCTTTACACCACATATCAGTATTTAATAAACCCGAAAAATAAAAAATTAGAAATCCCACAAGAAAATACTTTAATCATTCTGAGGGACTAAAAATTTCTTTTAAGTTCTATTAATTCCCTTAAATCGGTAAATAATACGAAGCGTTTACCGATAGAATGAATTTTAGTATTTCCTTTGCTTTTTAATTTAACAATACTAAAGACCGTTAGAGTTTTTGTCATTTGTGCTTACGCTCGATAAGAAATGCTCACTTATCGCAGTAGGTTTTAGCACGAAATTTCCACTGTTTCAATTAACGACCGCGATTTTTCGTGCTCTAGACTACATTTTAGTTTTCTGTAAAATATATTCCATATGTGCGCAACTCAGCTATCTGATGATGGTAAGTCATCGTTGGTTTTGCGCGAAATTGCAGAATACAAAAAACAAATGGTTTTAATATTAAAGATAATTGAAATTAACTATTTGTGATGGAGTTTATCATTTGGAAGAAATTATATTATTTAAAGCTGATAATATTGAATGAAAATTCATCAATTCAGGAACCGGTCCTACCACGCACGGCTACAATTCTTGGTTTGTGTTACTTTTTCATAGAACGTGCTTTAATTCTCGGTCTCCTAGAACAACAGGAATCACACAAACCTTTACAGAATTGAGGAAATTCCTTACCGTTTCTTGGTTAGCACTTATCTCTTTACGAGATTTTTCGGTCTACTATTGTGCAAACCAAAATAAGACGCAACTCGAACATTTCTTTTTACGTTTCGTAGACCACCGATACAAAAAAGAGCACACCTATATATAAATACTATCTTATCCACTATATTATATATATATATATTAGTATATATATATATATATATAATATAATATATATATATATATATATATATATATCTTTTATATATATATATATATTATATATATATTATATATTATTATATATATATTATATATTATAATATAATATCTATATATTAATATTTTATATAATATAATATAATTTATATAATATTAATATATATTATATATATATATAATATATCCAAATGAAAATATACTGATACATTAATTCATATCAAATAATAATATATAATTATAATTACTTACTTTAATATATTATATATAATATCATATTATAATAATATTAATATTAAAACTATTATATATTATATGTACTATATATAAAATATAGCTGGTCAGCATGTCTAAAGCTGCATAATGTACTCCCGGAGTATGGCCACACATACAGTAATAACATATATTGGTATCAAGCGGAAAAGTTTTTAATAGCCGAGGGGTTTTTAAATTTTTTTTTTTTTCATTTACTTCTGAAAAACTGTATTAATAAAAAAATTTCCCCCATTTAGGTGACTCGAGACCGGACCGACTGCCTGCCATCTTTGCGGTTTAGCCTATGGTATTCCTTTAGTTAAAAAAAAAAAAAATAATTTTTAACTCCTTGAGCCTTTGGTATTACTTTAACTAAGGAATACCATAAGAGGGGATACAAACGCAAAAAATGCAGGAGATTCGTGGGTCTCTTCGGCCTGCTTCTTATCGGTGGAACAGACGTGGGGTGGTGGAACTTCTTCCCCTCTTCTGTTATCCTCCGTACGGCTTTAGAGGAACCTTGTAAACCGTTTGTGTTTAATGACCTCCTTTGCCTTTATGATATTTGTTTTTTGTTTCTTTCGTTTAATCTTTTTTCTTTTTATATATATTTCTAGTATATGATGGTATACGGTCTGTGAGTGAACGTTTAAGTGAGAGACAAAAATATATAAGGACCAGTTACGTTTTACGACTCCGTCAGTTTAATTTTTTTTTTTTTATTTTAAGCTCAAAAGGAATAACCCAAGGGTATAACCGAAAAGCATGCAGGAGTCGCGAGGGTCTCTTCGCTCATTACTATATATTCATATTCGGGAGTATATCTCACTCACGACTATATGAGATTGCACTATATACTATGCTTACAACTACCTTCATATTCAGATCATGGCGAGAATTGATGAATCCGTGGGTAAGAACGGGTAAGCAAAGCGATCGAAGAGGACCTAGACACTTATTACTGGAGCAAGAGAAGTATTGAGATGTAGCGAGTGCAGAGTGACAGCTGAGAGTGTGGTGTGTGCATATCGAGCCATGTTTCTGAAGTCCACGATGCGATATAATGAACCTGATGAGTGTGTAATTAGATAATTACGTATCCACCGCTCAATTAGAGACACGACAGACATTTATTTTTCTACAGAGCCACACAAAAGTACTTTTTTGGGAGCACATTCAGCACCACTTGGACGGATTTTTTATTTATATTAAGATACTCAATTACGATTACACTATTCACTTCCACCTAGTGCCAGCCATCCCTGAGTTCACCACAGTTATTAGCTTTACGAACACGAATGCGAGTTTTATAGTCTTTTTTTCGTAGTTGTGTCCTCCGAGCTTCTCGTTAATCACCGCGAGTATAAACTCAGTGTGGGATCCTGAGACGCGTGAGGCATCCCGCCTGTATACAAATTTATTATTCTTATTATATTTCGTTGTTATTATTATTTATGCACATTTAATTGTTATGATATGTTCAACGCTTATGCTGTTAATTGTAGCTCGACAGTTGTATAATAAATAGATTGTAGAGAGGTATGTGACCATTCAGAATAGCCTCTCTCACTGGGACTAGGTCACCATTTAATGATAAGTGAAGTGACGTGTGAACATATTACTTTTCTGTTGATTGAGTTGAAGGTATAATCATCGTGTTCAGAGGTGTCTATTAGCAAGTTTCTTCACAATTGTGTTGGAGTATCATCAGTAATTACATTAGCTATTTATTATTATACTTGGTTTATGTGTCTTCTAGTAAGTTTTTTTATGCCACATGCACCTCTGTCAGATCTTAGTTTTGTGAACGGAGCAACTCATACTGGTATTATTGAATGGATCAGATTGTGAGTTTCCGAAATGACGTTGAAATGAAGTATTCATACAGTGCTCCATAGGGATGTGAGTTTGATATAAATTTCGAGTGGTTCATCAAGATTTGTGCCGTTCTCTATTCTGGAGAAATTTCAATTCCAATTTTATTGTTAAATAAATTTATATGTTTAAAATATATTTAGATATTATTTTAATATAATATAATATATTATTATTTATATATATAATATTTATCGAGTAATATATCTATTTATTATTGAATTCTACGGATTTCATCATAATTTATTTACTTTTGAAATAAGCAATTAATCATTAATTATTTTAGATTTAGTGATCATATTATAATTACTTATATCATTTATTATTGGTTTATTAGTGTATAAATACTATAACCATATAAACACATATAATATTAATTAATTATTCATCTCTAAGTACTGGAGTATTGTCTATTAATATTAAATATAATATATAATAATATTGTTATGGAGTAGTCCTGGATACTATGAGCACCCATTAGAACGTTTATTATAAGATCGAGGGAATACATATTTATTATATATATTATTTACTTTATTATTTAATTATTATAATTAAGTTATAAATATTTTTGCAAAAGAATAAGAATATGATAATATAATACTATAATCATTATATTATCCCCTGATTAAATAGATGATGATATCCTAATGTGTCATTGATCTTTCTTTCTAATATGATATATACTTTTTACACGCAGGCGTGGAGCTTATAGGAACGGCGTAGTCTAACTCCTATATTTAATGGCTACACATAAAGAGAAGAGTCAATTATCATTATACCTTCACTGGCACACTTATACTAATTAGCGTCAGCTTCTAATATAAGACACACAGTGTGCTAGATTCACTTCACTTGTGTGTGTGTCCATAAGAAATTGCATTGACCATATGTGTCTCTGTATCACTTGACGGTGTATGTGTAAATCTAATCACTATTAGTGAGAGCAACAAAACGCTCTGTTTACAGATTGAGTGTCATAGGATTTAACTCAATCAGTTTAACGTAATATTTGACTCTAGAGTAGGTGTAAATATTCGATATATTATTTTAGTATTTCACGCGGTGAGATTGTATTTATTTCTCTTCTATACCACATTCGCTGATTTTCTCTCAAATAGATACAATATTAGCGCGCACTATTAATCTACTTTCACTCAATCTACAAATAATGTGGTGTTATGAGACATTGATAAAGATGAGAGTAGATAATAGGCCAAAATTCTATTTTGTTAATTGATTATGGTGAAGTGTGAAATTAAACCACATTTCTTGGAAAATAAGCTAAATGATCTGAGCCAATATTATGGATTACCTTGATATCCGTACTTTGTTAATACCTTATTACTGTCATTAAGAATGTTTTGTTGATTAGAAAGATATCAAAAAATAAGCGAGGTGCATCACCACCTATATTGCATATCAGGAGTCGACGGACCCTAATCAGCGATTTACTCACCTGAGAGACTATCTTAACCGGTTGAGGATATGACGCACTTCAGTGTGACATCGATATTTTCGATTAGCATATCGACTACACGCAGATGATCAGAACTATTGACTTATATGTGTACGTCAATAAATTAAAGAATGTCTATTGTATTTAGTTCTATAGATTAACCATCTATTTAATAAATAAGGAAAGATATATTTATTGGCTCCAGTGAAGTTAGCATTTATGTAACTAGAAGAGATGCTATTAAGAGAAATTACTCAGCAGTCTTGATTTTTATTCTATGAGACTATATATTCCTATTATTAATAAATTCCTCACATTGATTATAAATAGTGACTGTTCCGGTGATTTAGATCCAATGGGGAGAATTTTGGTATAATTACTTAGCAGTTATTAATATTCATGTGAGTTTAGTATTAATATATTGTTGAGTATTTAGGATTTCTTAACGTTATCCATATTTGAATAGTTGCCTAATATAATCTCCTTTAAAAGATACACTTAATTTTATTTTATTCTATAATATAAATAGTATTTATAAACGTATTATATATATATATTAATATATAATTAAATAAATATATATATTATATTATATAATATAGGCTAGTATGAATATCTGAGAGATAACGAGAGCACACCAGTATCCACAGTGTCACTTACACATATTTTAACATAGGAGAGAACATTTATTACTGTCGACATACAACTCATAGGAGCTAATTGTGCATGAGCGCAATTGCCAAGTTTAATAGTAAGAATTCACACATGGGAGTTACCTATATATTACGAGAGTATAGATTGCCTATAGTACCCTCAAGTCAATAACTTAAATGTTAATTTAAACATAAGGTTTCACGCCGGGCCTCCGTGAACCCGGAAAAACCATTGGGGAGGCAAGCTTCAAATTATACTAATATATATTATATAATATAGCAATAATATGATAAAACTAAATCACTATACTAAACCTAGCAAACCTAAATGGATTTTACTGCAATATTTCTAAAACAATGCAGAAATTTATGTTAATTATTACTATTATATCCTTAAGATCAGCGAAGAATATTAAGCATTACGTGAAAGACTAAGAACAATTCTAGAAGTATAAAAAGATTTGAGGATAGAACAGTGATAGATAGTTGAATTGATTACGATAGTAAACCTTATTTTATAATAAAATATCCGTTCACTAAATTGAGCGTTACTTAATTCAAAAATATCTTATTATGGGCGCTTATTAAATGTTTTTTATTTAAAGAAACAAATAGTTTAAAAATCGTTTCCCTGATATGTTGAAGAGGCAAATAATTTACCTTTTTGATAGTTTGCTTTTGTTGACGTTGGAGCTGCCCATATAAGGGTAAGTACAATAATTTAAAGGGGGAATTTTTTTCACGTTTATTTTTTTGTTTATCACTTTTCTTAAATACCCACTCCGGAACTCGATAACCACCTAAAGCCCTCATGTGCGGTAAAGACACATTAGGGTAAATAAGACTCGGCTCATTATAAAATATATATATATTAAAAACATATATATCCAACTAAATTTTACGACTAATAAATAGATATTAGTTCATAAATTCCCCTTATAACTACCAGTTTAAGTTATTCGTATGCTCACCACTGTGAGGCCGCAGTATAAGTTATAGATACAGCTGTGGAGTGTCTCTCTTGATTATAATAACACTGTTAAAATATTGGAAGACTTCGTTAATTGGTTTCTACCTCTCCACTAGCCTCGTTCTTATGATCTGCTGATAGGGAGATTTCAATACCTCTTTTTGTGTCTATAATTAGGTAAAAATTTTAACTACTCGTCTCTTATTTATTCTACACAATTCTTTTACCAAGATTGGAGTAGATTTTCATAGAAACATTAGTCAGGAACGATGTATACATCATATTTCGACATAGAGATATATTATTCATTCAGTGACTACCACAGACTTAATTCCTTCACTTATCTCACGCACACATCAGCTTACTTCACACTCGGAGAGACACACACACACCAGTTTTCCAATTTAATGAGGAGGGATGCTATCCTACCATTGCAGTTTTAGGAGTTAAACCCTAGACTGGAGATAGAGAGAGCAAAATACATCAGGACATATACACACGATAAAAATCTTTACGTGCTCGGAACATGCAGGAGACTCATGCCCACACCCGCATGAGTCCCCAATCATGGACTTTTTCCTTCGCTGTTTTCTAACTCTGTCCATATAAATTTAGTATATTTTTTAGTTTCACTATATATATTACATACCTTTTATTACATTAACCCTTATAATCTATTTATATTATTATATATAATATATCATAAATATATATAAAATATTCCTATATATATTATATATACATACAATATATAAAATAATATAATTATATATATTATTATATATATTATATACCATATTATATAAAATTAATTAACCCTTTTTTATATATAATTTAACACTTTTAATTTATCATATATATACTCATTAATATTATATATACTATACTTATATTATAATATACAATATTTAGTAAATATTTTTTATATTTTCTCTAAAAATCTCTCTAGTAGAATATGCTGAATAAACATGTATTCCTTTAATTTTTAGTTTAATTTAATAAAAAATGCCATAATATTTATATATATATATCATATTAATATACATATCATATTATATATATAATTATTCCCATCCATATATATATCTAATATATATATTCACATCATATATATATTATATTATATTATTAAATTAATTATTGTGAATTAGTTTGTCTTTTTACAAAGGATCCCACTGACAGGCCTTGAAATACATTTTGAAAGAGGCTATTTAAATTATTTTATTAATTTCATTCTGATGTAGTAATTTTAAAAATTAATTAATTGTCCTATTATCTATTTATAAAGTTTTATATTTTAATTATATTTAATATAATATTTATTTATTATATTTTTATATACAGCCTGATATAGTTTTTTAATTTTGTTTCACCACATTATAAATTTTAAGAGCAAGAGGACTAACATAATCTTATATAGCGAGTTACGCAAGTTGCACGCGTACTTATTTGTGGAGAAGAATGGCATATTATGTAAAGGAGTGAGCTAACATCTGATGTGAGCGAAAGCTGTGTGATGTGGACAATATACTGCACGTCAAGATAAAGTCACAAAGAACCAGTATAATAAATCAAAATGGATTTTACGCTTTCTAACGTTGCCGAGCAACAAAATAGACCAGAAGCCAGTTGCTAGTTGTCAAAACGCACTCATTTTCAACAAGTTTAAGTGATCATCTTGTTAGATGTCCACTCATAAGTCTGATAGATATGCTCCTATGTCACTGTTACAGGTATTATATATTTCCATATTGGAAAGACTCGTGTTTAAGACCATCCATCATTATAACAATTTGTTAGTGACTTGTAATTTTTTGTTGATTACAATTTACAGCAAATGACTGCCAATAGGCAGTGGTAGAAGTAATAAGCCTTTTGTAAAAGAGCCGCTATCGACATACAAGCGAAATGCTTAGGATTCATGTGCCGAATTCGATTTACATACGAATCGTTCAGATCATTTATTGGTCTAGAATTTAATACAAAAATTTCAGTCTTCAAATTTTTAAATAAAAATAATTCGAACACAATTTCTATAGAAATTCATGGAATGTTGTAAAGGCAAGTGATGTCAGCCGTAATGGTAGGGATGACCCAGTGCAGTGCCGCGGAGTGTGGAACAGAGGGTATCCATAGGTCATTGAGGGCACCCTAAAGTCCGATGACGTCGGTGTATTAAGGACGGGCGAGCTAGACTCTTCATTGTCGCGAATTGTTGTTACCTCACACAGAATATGACTGGTGGTAAATTTCATGGTTAGGAAAAAATTATGGATTAATGGGTAAAAATTAGGCCCGGTCCTTTGGTGTAACATTTTTTTAAAACATTTTTATTTTTTATTTAGTATTAAAATTAGGTATTTGAATTAATTTTAAAAATTAACATTAGGTTTTCTTTTTATTTTTTTAGGAGGGGAGGAGAGAGTAGGAATGAATCCCCCCCGTAAAGCGCGCCTGATTATAATTATTATATATAAGTATATATATATAATTATATATATATATTATATATAATATATATATATATATTATATATATATATATATACGAGAGAGAAGAGAGAGAGAGAGAGAGAGAGAGAAGAGAAGAGGAAGGTAGAGAGAGAGAGAGACGAGAGAGAGAGAGAGAGTAGAGAGAGAGATGAGAGAGATGAGGAGAGAGAGAGAGGAGAGAGATGGAGAGAGAGAGAGAGACGAGAGAAGAGAGAGAAGAGCGCAGAGAGAGAGAGAGAGAGAGAGCTGAGAGAGAAGAAAGAGAGAAGAGAGAGGAGAGAGAGAGAGAGGAGAGAGAGAGAGACGAGCGAGCGAGGACCCGAGTAGTTAAAAAGTTACTGAGTCGCGCCGATATATACTTAATTTTTAAACCTACTTTAATTTTTTAAATATAAACTGATGAATTTACTTAATGCGCGAGCGTACCGCCTGAGCACACCGCCGCAAGTGTAGAGAATCAGTATGTTTGTTCGTATTGAACCAGTGCTGCGAATAATATATTTATATATATATATATATATGATATATATTATATATTATATATATAATATATATCTATATATATATATATATATAGGTATATATATATATTATATCTATATATATATATATTAGGCCATATGGGGATAAGGTATCGGTATCGGCTATGAAAAAAATTGCGACGTAATTTATGTATATCGGTCCCAATATGGTATCAGTCATAACACTATTATATAGTAATGCTAGAGTATCTATAGTTATAATGAATACACACAGTAATATATATATATTATCTATAGACTTATGTAGTATAGTCTATAATATAATATACTGTATAATACATATGAATTCGAGGCATGAAGTAAATGTACATATATGAGGAGGAGTATCTTATTATATAATATAGATCATCATCACACTCGAGTGTGAGTGAGTCGTTATATATAATATATATATATATTATATATAAACACGATTGTTATCAAATTCCATCCTCACAACACTTGTGATTTCATCACGTGGTCCATTTTGTATTAGATAATTA
>JABUQX010030873.1:37500-60527 GCA_015478945.1 Trachelipus rathkii
GGTCAATGTCTTCACACAGACAGTACATAACAAGGGTTTAAATAAGTGATTCGATGGAAATTTTTTTCCATGCGAGTGTCCGACAGGTAATGATCTAAATGATTGGCATCCAAGTAAAAATAAAACTACTCATGTTTCATGGTAGTATTAAAATGGGATATTTCCGGGCGTAATCATCAGAACATACATTAAGATTTGCGAAAGGGAATAGAATATCCGTTTTTAATGTAGGAAAAGCATTGATAACAACTTATCTATTATCGGCAGTGCTCATATTCGAATATGATTGGAATACTCGACCAAAAGATTGTATTCAAACTCTGCAGATGGATTACAGTTTTTATTTGTTCTGGCAACGGCGTTGCAATTTAAGTACCTGCGTCCACTTTCACCCACTACTAACCTATATACTCACCCCGTAATCAACACTAGTGCTATTAGTACTAATTTATCCTGGTCAGTAATACGTTTAATAAGACATAGAAGTACAATGAATACCTTTTCGGTTTGTTGAACGAAAGCAAGAATATGAGAAGAGAACGAAAGCATTAAATAGCCCTTCATCACCGTAATTTACTATACCAATCTTCTATGGAAATGAGAGTTATGTGAATATAGGTAGACAATTTAGTCGAGTGGTCTATAATATAATGGTGTATATGGTTCGACTTATACTATATTTTTGAGTATTATATAACAGTCACGACAAACATTTTTAATGTTCGATATCCGCCATGAGTTCCAAGAATCTATAAAGAACTTCTTTCCTTAGCAAAATTTGTTCAATATTATTACAGTATGATAAATTTCTTAGCTTGCTAGCGATGACCATCCAACGAATTATAAAAGATTCACTATGGATTGTTATTCTATTTTTCTTTTTGTGTGTGTGAATTAATAAATTTTTTATTATACATATGTGATCGTGCATGTGTCTGGTGTATTTAGGTTCCATCTCACATGTACACACGCATATTCTCACAATATACTAAGGAATTCCTTCTTCGTGTGTGCAAGGACAGTTAAGAGAATCAGTCCTCAGTGTTTTAACTGAAGGAGATTTCAGGTGACTTGTCGCGAACGATTTATTGTCATGTAACAAATAATTTAGAGATTTATGATATGAATCGTATTTTGCTCAGATGCCTATTTGTGAATAAAGCTTCCTGATAGTTATCTATTCAAGTCCAATCTTGTTGTGTGCGGCCTAAGTAAGTTAATACAAAGATTTGCCCTAATTTTAGATCCTATATACTCATCTGCTTATGCCTGTGAATTATACACCTTCTTCCTGTAATTTAGACGAAATGGATGTAAGAAGAATCTTACATTACTTCGTCATGTGTACTCTTCTTTATGCAAGTTATAATTCTCTCTACACCAAGCAATGGAAGAAAACTGAAGACGAACGTGAGAACAGCAGACCACCAAACATTGTTAGAAGCACTCTTCTTCTTAACACACCTTCACCTGTTAGAAGCGCCAAAACCATATAAAAAACTGGACGGGGTTTCGTCCATTTTTTCTTCCCAGCAATACAACTGGTCGACAAACAACCGAATAAACAATATCACATCACTCAGTAAGAAGCAGAGTGTGCAATCATTACTAAATCTATCATCATACACTCTGCAATAGCAATATCGATATGTAAAAAATTAGATAATGAAAAGAGGTGGAAATCAATCATTACACATGATAATCATAACATCATTATCTCAAATAATAAGAAACATTTTCATGGAGCTATTAGAAAAAATGAGTAAGGAGGGGACAGAATACAAATCAACAAAACTATCAATTCTACCAATTGATAATGATAAGAGGGGGGATTTTTCACAATCAACAAATCATATTACATATCTTTTGCAACGATTGATGACAGCAGGGGACATAGCTAAAACCTCACATTTAACATCCAGAAAAAATTAAAAAGATAATTATGTACCAAATTTAAAAATAAGAATGACTATTAAGAATAAATCATCACTGATTAAATTCGTTAACAGATTACTAAATTAGATAATAATGTATTTAAGTATAAATACCAATACAAGAAAAAGGAGTTGTGGAAGAGTATATATCTTCCATGATCAAGTTAAAGCTATAAGACGCAATCAGAGTGAGAATTACTTTATCTATGTCCAAAAAGGGCAGGTTATACAAAACAAATAGAACTAATCGCTATAAATTAATTATTAAAAACATTTGAAGTAGAATTATTAGTCTAGACAAAATAACTTGAAAAGACCCATAAATTGACTATATGAAATAAATACACTCCCATCAACGAAAAGGTGTATTAGAGCGCAATACTCCCAAACAATAGGGTTATCATCTTAATCAAGTAAAAAAGTCCCCTCAGGTCCACACCACATACTCCTGGCCGTGGAGCGCTATTGCTCGGCACCCTCTATGATAAGATGCAGACTATCTGGAACTCGGGATCATCAGCCAGATTATGTGGTGTTCAATCAGATGTTGGTAGTAACGTCGACTCACGTTTAGATATAAACACTTCCAGAAACTCTTTAGTACCATGAGGTATTGGTGCACATCAGAAACACATCACATACGGGACAGAGCTTTGCGTAGTTCCAGAGAGGCCAAACTCATTACATGAGTTTTGAATCCCAAAATAAGGGAAAAATCCAACTGTTATGAACTATGTCTCTTTATATTAGAACCAAGATCGTTTTCCAATAACTATTGGGGAAAAGTGCTCACTCATGTTTATTAGATTAATAACAAGTGTATGTTATCGAATGTAAAGTAATTAAATGAATTTACATTGTATAATAGAAATCATAAAGGGCACAAGACAACTTCTGCAGATTGGAATTCGGAGCGATGGTCACAAGCTTTTGCAACTCCACAAATAATTATTCTTGCTATGCACGCAGATATTATGCTAAAAAATACATAAAAGTGCCAACACTACTAAATAGGGATATAGAATATGCTACAAGTACCGCTTGTCTAGCATCTCATAGAAAAATATAATAATAAGTGAGAGACAAGATTAAACTATATATGAATGCATCGATTATAATATAATATACTATATATATTATATTATTATATACTATATATTATACCATAATACTATATATATATATTATATATCATATATACCTGATACTAATATAACCGGCCACTATACTTTCTGCCCACACTACTATACTCACCTTAACTGTAGTTTAGTATAGATTAGTCCTAGTATATAGTTATTTATATTCCCCACAAGTACAATCTTGTGTGTGCCAATATGTCCTTACAACCTTGAATATTGATAGGATTCTATTTTGTCCCGCGCAGATTGCTCCCATAAACTTCTAATGGAGTTGTAAAGTGGATGCATCAAGTTATCAGGTGATTGAGTAACAGCTTCAGCGGCGCCAAGTCTTAATCACCACAGATCAGCAATATTTCCTTCCACGCTCATCCGACTGTGGCATCGTAGGCTCCTCGTTACTCACACGACCTCTTATCTGTTGGCGTGAGGCGAATAGTGAATTGTTAGTGTTCTTAGTGTTATTTTAAAGTGTCTGTATCCTGTGTGAATGTGTTTCGGTATGTAAGTATGAAATTGTATGTATAAACGTTGACATTTTGAACTCTTTATGTCGCTCATTTTAATTTAAATAATACATCCTATTGCCGTAACTGATAATGAATAACAGACAATATCTCCTACAAATACGGCAATTTTTTCGTGATCCGTCCTGGTGCTTAGTCAGAAAGTATCAAATAGACATCTCCGTTTGAACGAGGAACTCGATACCTCCGACCTTAAGGTTGCAAATCCACCACTCAACCCTACATACCATATCGCTTAATATATATATTAATCTTATTATATATCTATTTATATATATTATTATTTACTTACTATAAACTTAGTATATATATAGTTATATATAATAATATATATATATTATATTACATAGCATTGTTTATTACTACTATTCATTAATATCTTATTAATATCTTCAAATCTTTCTAACTAACTTATATTAATCTATATACTCTTATTATCTTAATTATAATTTTATTATTGCTATATATACATATCATATATTAATTAATATATATTAATCTCTTAAATAATATTATAAATATTTATATATTAATATTACTTATTATATTATTTTCTTATATATAAGGTAATATAATATTATTAATATATCTATATAAATCTCTCTCTCTCTATAAAACCAAAGTATAATATACTATAATTATATATATATTTCTATCTATCTATATAATTAATATATAATTTATATATATATTATATATATATTATATATATTAATATATATATACTATATATTTTAATATTCTATATAATATATATAATATAATATATATATTAATATATATTATAATATCTAATTAATGTAATTATTATATATAATTATTATTATTCTAATCTATTTATATTTACCATAAGTACGTATATTTATAATAATACTATATATAAGGTTATTAACACAGCCACTTTTATACAATCATATTATATATATTATAATTATACTTATACTCATATATGTATATATACTATGTATATATTATAATAATATTATGAACATTATGTTATATAACGGTCTATCAGTAATCATCTGTATATAAACAATTATTAATTAGTCAATATTAGGAGTAGTAATAGAAAATATATTTAGATTGATAATTAATAATAAGTATATGTGGGTTTATATAGATTAATATACATTTAGGAGTGGAGTGAGATAATATTTGATAAAAATAACTATTTATAAATAAATATTATTACTTACTAAGTATTACTTATATTATAATGTGTGGTAGGTGAGAAAATATTAGGTAATGGTAGGATATTGTACGTAATAGCCTTTGAGACATTATAATTGAGAATACATAAGTATTCACTAGTATACCCCGCTAACTAATCATATTATTTCTCACATATGGTTGTAGTATCCGCCATTGGTGAAGATGAGGCATATATTTTTTTAGTGATATATTTTAATTAGGTATAAAATTTAATCATATATTATATATATGCTAATACATAGTGATATGAGGCCTATGTGTGTGACACGTTGTCCTTTATAAATATGTGTTTAGGTGAGTAAGGTTAACAATTGATTATACAGAAAAACAGGTGTTTTCTTTCATTTATATAATATCCAAATATATTAGATGACAGCATGTTTTGCATTTGCAGGCTATTGGTGAAAAAATAGAAGTTAATTTCCACAGGTTGTAAAGTAGGAGGCATAGGGATGTGAGTGTGTATTTCATTACAATATAGTGTTATAAAGTAACACAAAAACTTAGAAATAACTAAAATAACCATTTTCATTCTCTACATATCTATATCTTATTATTATGTGCAGCTCTTATTAAAACATTGAACCCTATATATATTATCATCTCCATAAAATAGTTGTGGTTTTTATAAATTCTCAATGTGGAATACATGATTTAATAGCTCAAATTTTATTTATGTATATTATATTAGATAATAATAATACGAAAAATAATAATACATATATGCTAGAGCATTAAAATATATTTACTAAGCAAAATATTTGAGGATACCTTAGAAGTATAATTTCTACCTATTCAGGTTGTTTACGATTAAAAAAAAACTTTATTTTTCCTTGTTTTTAGCAGATTGTCATTTAATTAACCTAAATATTTCTTTTATGATTTATTATTTACTTAATTTTTAAGGTTGATAAAATTTATGTTACTTAACATTAATTTTTCTACTTACTATTTAAATTGTCTAAACATGGTTGGGTTTAACCCATAAATGTTCCAGTAAAATGGGTATTTTTGTATATTTATGTTATACACTCTTCTCATTATGAGTCTGGAACTTTCATTAATTTGTTTTGATATAATACATCCTCTACTGATAGTTTAATTTTGGACAGTTTCCTATATTTCCTTAATATTTTTATAGTATACCATTTCAGTGCCTCCCATGACACTTGCCTATGCCATTTCTCATTATTAGAGTATAATCAATGTCTTTGTAAATATTTAACACTCATACTACAAAACCTGGAGAATTATACTCACTTCACATAACAATGGGTTACTATTTTACTCTTATTATATGTTTATTATTTATATTTCAATGTTAACAATTTCCATCCCATCCACTGGCCTTATATTTAGCTGCTTTAGAACTATCATTAATAAGTCAATCAGAACCTTCTACTATATACGCGACGTGATGGGATATCTGCGTGAGACCGCACTTTAACTACAATCTTCAGATCTAATTCATATGCTTGTGTATTGTTGTCAGTGTGCAGATTGGGTCTTTTCGTTATATTAACACATTTATGCCCTGAGCCCGATCTTGCCGCTCTGCCTCTTTTGTCTTTTTTGTGCTTCACTTTAAAGCCTACTAAGACATAGTCCCTAGCACTGAGTTATAGGATGAGCTATGCCTCGTGCTGTGCTTTGTGCTTTGTGACGGTCTCTCTTATTTAGCCATACGTCTCCTTCCACACTTCAGCTGTTATGCTCGGATTTTCGAACATTTTCGTGAATCATGATCACTTCAATAATCAACTATCCATTAGGAATTTGCTCATGATGCGTTCGCGTATAGTTTCTATCTGCGAAGAAGTGTGTAGTAGGGGTTGTGCTTATCTGTACACCAGGGCCAATTGCTATGAAATGTGTGATAAACTGATCGGGGTTTCATGTGTATTGCCTTCTAATCAAATTTACTAGGATTGTCTTGATAGCAACTCTAACCATCGAAGTGAGTTAGTGAGTCCTTGTGCCTGGCGAAATTGGTCAAAGCTCTAGGGGAACTACACATTCATGATTTTCTTCTCTATTGTGGGAGGGAATTGGCTATCCACAGAATTGTCACGAGTCAAAAGACACTGACATTTTGTTTTCTAGTAGGCTAAGAAATAATTTGCCTTGTCTAAGTTTTTCTGTATCATAGCAGATAGTTTCACCTTATGTCAATGAAAGCATAGGAGACTGGGTAGGCTACTTGTGAGTACAGCTCCATTGCTTGAACACAGAACAAAACCGAAAGTGCTGCTTCCTCTACTGACGTGCAGATAAGACTTTTGTAGAGCACGTGGTGTACACTTAGGAGAAGATCCAAAAAGCCGAGTGGATAGGCTACAATTTATCTCTCTTTTGTGGCCGTGAAGCACTGGTGTTCTAAGAATAGACTATATTCGCTCCGCATTTACATCAAGATTAATATGGAACTATTTTGTGATTCATGTTTGTATATCACCTCCATTAAGTGGGCCTATCTTTAGAGAGCGTTTTCTGTGCACAATACCTAATTTTCAAAAATATTGATATGTGAGAACTATTCACGGTGACACAGAGGATTTACTTCGTATGCCTTTTGTCAAGAAGCTCTTGCTTTCTTGCTCTCGTAAATTAATATCCCCTGACTAGCCATTCATTCTGAAAAAGATTCCAAGCTCTGTCTCCTGGCACGATTTATCCTCTGAGCGGGGTGGATATTCCGTCCAGCATGCAGTTGTATAAAGATAAGGAGAAGATTTATTTTTATCTGGATACCCTGTCTTTTAACATCATGCTAGAGTATATTGTGGGCAATTACAGCCTATAGCCAAATAATCTCATAGCATTACTCAGATGATTCTGAGTAATTGCTTCTCCTCTCTGTCCCTTAAATGATACGTACAGAGTCTTCAACAGCAGTACCATGTTCTTTGTTCTGTTAAGTGGATTGGTAGACTTTCCATCGCTGGAGTGTTTTGGTGGATAGGATGTATATCAACTCTCATAGCATACTTGCTACGTTATTGAGCCATTTTCCACTGAGTTTTATCTTGCTAACTTACTTAATTAACTTAGTTCTTTGGTAATTTAAACTACCTTTGGCGGTTATTAACACCATGTGAGTAAGTATTGGCCTTTGTATGAGCACGTTTTGTGGTGTCATAGGATGCTCAGTTCCAAAACGATAGGGTAGTGTTTATGGTGCCTTCTATGCTAGCACACAGTTGTCCGGACTGGACTATCGTTTTGGACCCCAACACGGATCTACCGAGTCTATGCATTTTATTAGGTTCAATTTATTCTTTTTCATGTTAGGCTCATGAGGGTGGGTTTGTTGTCCCCACTACTTTAAGTAATAGATTACTACTTAATTCTCATTTATTCCTCAACATGAAGAATAATTCCACTAAAAAAAAAAACGATTTTAAAATCTGGTTTTAATCAATATTTTTTGTTTTTATGGAGCATTAATTTTTTATATTATTCTGATAGTAGTTAGAGTTTAATTATATGGTGATGAATATTAAGGGTAAATTCTGGTTGAGTGAGCGAGATTTGTTATACTGATTTATAACTGAATTTTTTTAATAATAGGACTAATTTTTGTCTTTTAGTCTATAAAAGTAATAATATACTATTATTCGACCGGTTCTACATCCTTATGTTCCCAACTTGAAATTTTCACTATTCTCTATATATTATATTATATGATATAATTGTTTACCACTACTTACTTTAACTTGGTCATATTTAATAACGTGTTTTAATCATCTATTTTATCAGCGCAATTTCCTTTTTACTTACCTTTGTACTCTTTAATTATTGAGTGTCTCTATATGTCACTAATTACAGTGTTATTTATTAATTATGTTATACATTATCCTAATTATGTATATTATAGTCCTAACCAAGTGGATTAGAGTTTGCAAATTATCTATAGGCTATATATTTTTCCCTCAATTATTTATTAATTTAACACTTAATATTTTTTTGCCTTTCTAATAATAATATTTACATTTTGTTGTTGACAAAGGCAAGAAAACTTACTCTTTAATTAGTTACTCATAACCCTCGAGTGAATTAATAGATTAATATTATACAAATAATTAATTTATTCTGCATATTTGAGCCACTATGACGATTTGTTTGTGTTGTATAATTTTCTCTAGATAATAACTACATATTTTCCTCTAATTTAAAACATGAGATCCCACCGTGATCCTCCTGGAGGTGGAATTTGGGGATAACTGGTTATATTACCTAATAATAAATATTAATTCCTCTTACTAATCCTTATCACCATACTGTTAGAGAAATCAATGATATTAGCTATTTGTTAATTAATAGCATTATTGAAAATTTTCAATTTTTTTAAGACATATAAATTTCGCTAATTGTCTGTTTAAAAGTTGAAAAAAAAATTGCTTGAACTCGTAAAATAAAAAATGAATAAATAAATTATCTATAATATCAGAAACTTTTGTAGAGCATTATAAGAATTTGCCTATATACTTTAAAACTACTGTAAATCATATTTTTAAAAATATATAAGTAGAAGACGAGATATATTATAAACAATAATTACAAATGTGGGCCACATTTATCCATATGCTAACTGGATGATCAAACTACATAATAAAAATATATTTAGAGAATACAGTATATATATATATATATATATGAGGATACTAACAAAACATATATATATAGTATAATATATTTTTATTATCACTCATTTATTTTATTTATACCTAGGAAATTATAACTTATTATTTATCCATTATGAACTATATTACTATATTATATATTTATATATATTATAAATATTTTAATATATAATAATTTATTATATATATTATTATATGATAATATATATATTTATTATATTAATATATATATTATAAATATATATAATTTACTATAATATATATATATTATATTAATATATATATATAATATTATATATATAATATAATATTTAAATATATATAATATATATTATATTAGTACTATAGCTATATAACTATGGTGTATTAAATTCACGACATTAAACTTATACTCATGGTTATATACTCATATCAATACTAGCTATATATATATATTGCGGTATTGAGCTTATCAGGCACTGATTATAGTATGCGCTATTATAACTATTCTCACGTTTAATATATTATAATAAATATAATAATAAATAGTTGTATATATATATATTAAATATATATATATAATATTATTATATATATATATACTAGGCGAATACTTCTACCATAGTATAATATTTATATCATATTTATTACTATTATACTAGTATATATGTACTTCCTCTCTTTTATCATTCATCTTTCTATCATATATTTATTCAGGATCTTCCTCTCTGATACCAGCATACAGTGGTCAGTATACCTCTCGTACCAATATCTCCATCTCTCTTCTTTCTTCAGTGTGTCTGATCCCCGATCATCTATATACTTTATTAAATATAATTAACATTTACCACATTGTGTCTCTCTAGTCCACCTCGGGATTCACTCCTGTCACACCAATACTTAGTCATCTTTATTTTACATTTGCGTGCTGCCTATAACGTATACTTTTATTTCTTACTACATACTTAACATACTAAGTCATCCTTTAGGTAATTACATACATCATCGCACAAATACTACTCAATACTTAACTTTTCTTATGTTGGGTTACTTCAAAATCAATATTCCATTTCCTCATTTCTCTCAGGTAATCGTCAATTACTCAAAGCCTTTAGCCTACTAGATTTTATGTTTTAACATGATTACAATTTAACAAGAAGATTCTTTAACTTAGCCTTATAATACTAATTAGAATTAAAAATAATGAAAGAAGAGACCTCAATTAGTCAGCTGAAAGACAAAATAAAAAAAACGTTTATCTACCTTCCAAGACAACATATAATACTAATAATCATACTCCTTTAAGGATAAAGATGTTACTATTTTCAATACCAACCAATTCAAAATTCTTCAATTGTTGATGCAATCAATCATTGCGCTTCACTGTATCTGGTCCGAGAGTCCTCATTCTTTTTTTGGGTGTTTTCACATTTTCTCCACCTACACTTCAATAATATACTCCTTCGCTCTCACTGATGAGGGAGTGCGGCTCTGATAATTATCTCTCTTGCAATTCACTCTGTATTCTAAGTTCATAACGTGAGGAAAAGCTTTAAGGCACCATATTTTCATGCCACACACATGAAATAGGTATTCCTTCTGTAGGCTACCATCTCCATGTTTCATAGAGCCTCAATTTCATTTCTACAGATTGCAAAAATTGAATTTGATTTGCTCCTTGATGCTGTCTCTCAGTTTTTTTGATGGGGTTCTTGGTTGTGATTCCTTTGAAGGTGAATGAGGATGTCAATGCAATAGTCTAACATATCCCAAATCAACTCATCATCCTTCAGTAGGCTTTAGTTGCTGAATGCCACATCGTCAATTCAGTTGCTTAGTTGCAGGTGGTTGCTGATAAGGCGGCTTTCCAACTTTGTGAATTTTTTTTTTTTTTTTTTTTATCCCCGTGAGCAAGCTTCGTTGTTTATGTTAACATGTATTTTGAATTGGTTCACAGTCTGAAGTGCCAACATATAGTGGGGTTTCAGCTGAGCTTAATGAATGTTCCTTTATTAGATACACTTTTATTTATTTATTTTTTTTTACAGTATGTCCTGTGTTCAAGGATAGAACCATATTCAAAGAGCGGATGGTTGAACGCCTCAAAAAATTCATCTAACGGCATTACGCAGATAGAGATAGACAAGCTTTTAAGCTGAGGGAGATTCAATTGAGTAGGAAACACAGAAAGATGGAAGAGAATTCCAAACCAGACGAGAGGTGGCAGGAATGAAGAAGCACCGGCAGACGAAACTAACGTCTGGAGTTACTAACTATAAACACAAAACCATGTGAGCCGACACAGGCACCCTTGCTGCTACAGGGCGTCGTAAAGTTGGGGGTAGGTCGTTATTTGTTGGAGAAGTTCTTTGCCGAGCACTTGCCCTACGTAACTTATAGAAAAAGTTACGCACCAACATCGCGCCCAAAGATAGAGGGTCAAGTGACTTAGAAAGTACAGGATAGTTTATAGAATTTTGGCGTTTATTACCCTATCCAAAAGCCGTGTGAAATAGAGCCCCCCCCTTACCCCTAGATAAAGCAGTACTCTATAAGGCGGATATGAGACATTGTATATGGAGCTAACTTTGAGAGGAAATAAAGTCTCACAGTCTAAACAGAACTCCCAGTTTCTTTGATGCCGCCCCAGCAACCGTTGTGAGTGAGTTCATCCAAAACATTTTTTGGTTAAGTGTTAAAGGCCAAAAATCGTTTATATTGTCAACAGGAGAGGACGAGAAACCTCGAAAGAAGAGGAAAGTTAGTGTGTTTTGGAGCTGAGATTTGTAGAAGTTGTGGTTTTTTAAAGAAATTGAATTTCACAAGGTTAGACAACCCCATCAGGAAATTCTATCCATATCAGCGAGAATAGAATCCGAAAGATTAAGGACGAGAGGCAATTCACTAGAAGTAAAAGAGGGAGCAGAATTGAAATGAGTTGAAGAATGAAGGTGCGAGTCATCGGCACTCACGGGCAGAGTGATGTGCAGGTGAGAAGATCATTTAATGAAAAGTAAGGAATGAAGTAAGAGATAATACAGAACCTGAGGACCACCCAACGTATGACAGAAGCGAAGAAGAAGTACGCCCCATCAAAACAGCCATATTGAGCGATTTGGAAAGAAAGCTAGACATAAAGCAAAGAGAAGGAGAAATCCAAGGAGGGGAGCTTGGAGAGCCATGACATCGTGTCATACCTGGTCAATGCATTGGGTATTTCAAAAGCCACCACGCATGTCTCCCCGATAGTTTCCTAAGAGAGGAAAAACCATAACACCATTTACATAGAAAGTATACTCGCCAGTAAGACCTCGAGTGCAGTAAGCCATCTGGCGATCGGAAAGAAGGATGAGATTTCAGATAGTCTAAAGAAGTGAGAGCTGAGAAGGGTTTTCAAAGATATTAGATAGAATACAGTTCAGAGCTATAGGCCGATAGTTAGAAGAATCAGAGCGGCTTTCTTTTTTTCGGAATAGGTTTGACATATGCCGCGCTTCTAACACTGAGGGAAAGTGCTAGTATTGGAGCATAGAAAATATATAGTTGAACGAGGGGCGGAATCAGCACGGAAGCACACTCCTAAAACTCGGGGAGGAAATGCCATCCGGGCCACCCGCCTTCCTAAACGTTCATAGATTTCAGGAGCCCATGCACCGATCAAATGTAATTCACAGGCAAATGGCATAGTACATCTGAGAGGAGAAGGAGGAGGAAGAGGATTTCAGAATCGTCTGGGTTGAGTTAGAGGACAGATAGGAAGGCCGAAGAGATTGGCTTTGCCTGTTGGAGAATTAGCAAACAAGGATAATCAGAGCGAATAATAGGAAGAAAATTATGATTTACAAGAAAGTTGTTCATAGATGTTTTTTCGGCAAAGAGGCCAGAAGATTTGTCAAGTAGGAGAACCAAGGAGGTGAGCTAACTTTCGTTTAATGAAAGTCCAACTTTGCTCGTTCAATGATACCCTGCATCGATTCCGGGCAGAATGATAACTAGCAAGAGTGATAGGAGAACGAGAATTTTCCACCCCGGATACCACTGTCTCTAGCCTGAATGGCCAGAGCACAAGCACGATCGAAAAGGTTTTGAGGAGAAAAGAGTTTAGTCGAAAGAGTCAAATGAAACTGCTCATCGCATCAACGATACAGTTCCCACTTTATCAGCTGAAGCGCGTCTTCAGAGTCAAGGCAGTCCTCCAATATAGTTAGCGTAGAAGCAACGCAATGCCCCCCAATCGGCCAATCAAAGTGCCCAGAAAAACGCAAGGGCAGGATGGAGCTGTTGGAG
Source organism: Trachelipus rathkii (assembly GCA_015478945.1). Classification (NCBI taxonomy): domain Eukaryota; kingdom Metazoa; phylum Arthropoda; class Malacostraca; order Isopoda; family Trachelipodidae; genus Trachelipus; species Trachelipus rathkii. Next base: position 51,222 of record JABUQX010030873.1, read on the forward strand.
AGAAAGTATTAAAATTAAGAGACTATAAGGTTTGTGGTCAGATTTACCGATTGGAGCGAAGGTGGTGTATTTAAGAGAAAAGGACTAGTGGTGAAACATGGGTTAAGTGTGTTCAAAGAATTGGTTGAACGATCCGGATGTGTGTAGGTTCTTTAATTAGCCTTCTCTGACTGTGAGAATACTGAATGATTCGGCTTCCTCCGCACCTAAATCAGTATGAGAGACCTCAACCATTTAATAGCTATGTAAAAAGGAAATGACTCAATAGAGTGCTTATTAACTGGAAGGAAGGAAAAAACAGTTTCAGTGAGTAGAGTTTACTAACAAAAAAACAGCCATGAAATCTGTTCTGTTGAGAATAGGCAGAGGCACAAGATTATTGTAGTAGAAAGAAGGAAAGATTTTAATACCCAGAACATCGAAGTTAGAGATGTCGAGATTCTCGAGACGTGTTATAGAAGTGTTAATGTTTATATAGGCCGGAATTATAAAATAAAATATAGTTCTGACCGGTAATTATTTAGCTAGAGGATAAATTCTTAACCACTGGGTCTCAGACAAGAGCAAAACATAGGTTAGCAGATACAGAGCTGGTATCCAACAGACCTCAGAGGAAGAGGCATTAAGTCACTGATGTTGGTAAAGTTAATAGAAGAGCCACGCCTGTGCAATCTGCTATCATACACGACACACAAATCATAAAAAAAAAAAACAAGGCAGAAACAAACAGACAAAACCAAAAGGAGAATAAGGAAAAATATTTATACGCTACGGAAAATTCTTAAAAACGGAAATTTATATAATGTTACAACCTATTTATAGTAATATAAAAAAAATGAATAATCCAGAAAAGTTTAAAAACACTTGCGCACTCACACACACTCACAAATTGAGTAAAAAAAGAAAAAAAAATACTATTGATTCTTATCACTATGAGGAAGTCTTAAATCGTATTAGTAATTATAATAATGGCTATCCAAATGGTAAATGTTACCATAAAACCCAAGCTGGAGAAAATGCAAAAAATCTAAGTTAAAAAGACGTCCAGGGAAAAAACAAAAAAACATAGAGTACTAACCGTATATCATTAGCTATACCAGAATATTTAACATTTGAATTTAAAAGTTTCTCAAAATTTCATTCCAAAAGTAACAAACTCCTCTACCATATCACCCAAAACCGATACCCAAAAATGGCCGATACTGCAGATACCGATACTATCGTATACATCCCAATATATATATATATATACTTATATAAATTATATATATATATATTATATATATATATATATATTAATATTATATATATATATATATAATATATATTAATATATATATATATATAATATATATATATATAATATTAATATATATATTATAATTAATTATATATATATATATATTATATATATAATATATATATATATATAAATATTATCACTATAGTATAAATTATTATAATAGATAATATATAGTATAATAATGGTGCTGTTACATAAAAAAGAGAGCCATTTTTTTTTTTTTTGCTATAATTATTAAACTATTTTACATATCAGACTTTTATAAAAATTTCCTGCAATTTATATTTACCTTAAAATTTAGATTTGTTTTTGCTTGAAAACTTTGGAAATTATTTGCCCCCAAAGTGGAAAAAAAAAACCCCAAATTCCTAACAAAAAACCATGTAACTTAAAAAAAAGACCACCTAAACTTCCTTTAGAGTGCCCATATGTATTCAATTTCGGCATATACATATGTTTGTAGGTCTCAATTACTAGATGTTAATAAAAAAATAAAAAAAAAAAATAGTTTAAATTTAATAAAAAAATTTATTTTTTTATCTCTCTCAAAAACGAACCACACACAAAAAATACCAACAACCAAACACTTTCATACTAAAGCATTCCCTGAAACCCCCCACACCCAACCACTCTCAAACCCATTGCGTATATAAATCCTCCCCCCACAACCCGCACCTACCCCCCCACCCCAAACCAAAAAAAATAACACCCTATCCACAAACCCCACACACACCAAAGAAACAACCCCAACACCACGCAAACTCAACGCACATACCCACGGACCACACAACATACAACCACGACCCTCCCTCTCACACCAACTCACCACCCAAACCAAATCAACAAACAACCACCCACCCAACTTCCCCCACCCCATCCATTACCGCAAACGCCCCAAACCACCACCACCACAAAAGAAAAACCAAAACAAAACAAACAAACTCAAAAAAACAAACACATAACCATACACCCACCCCTCCAACAAAAACACCAACCATCCCAACACACACCCAAACCCCCAACAAACCCAATACGACCCTAACAAACAAAACAACACCACCCAATGACCACCCAAAAGCCCAAACCACAACAACCAAAAAAACCAAGTACAGAAAAAACACACGTATACACAAAGCAACGAAACCCCAACGCACACCCACCCAATCCACCCGACCATCCAAACACAACCAAATACAAACAAACCCACACACCCACCATACGCACCTGAACAATCAAACCCCACAACAGTACCCACCACACCACAGAAAACCAACCCAACAAAAACAAAAATCTCACCCACCAAACTCCCACTACACAAACCCAGATTTAGCCACACCCACAAACTTTAACCTCAGCAACCCCCACCCACCCCCCACCAACTACACTACACACACACATACAAAAACAAAAAAAAACACACAATTACAGAATAGATGAAAAACAAGGACCCAATCCCCAAATTCACACAAGATTTGGATAACTGGAAAGACCACCCATAACCACAAACACCAAACAACACACTCACAAAAACACAACACAATACAAACACAAAAAAAAAAAACTACAAACAACTGATACAAGTATCTTGCTTCAACCAACACAGCAAAAAAACAACAAAAAAAACAATCCCACAGATACCAACACCACCCACAGACAAACTCCACCCAACCAACCAACCCACACCCCCACGACCCACATAACAACAAAAATCCAAGGAACCCCATCAACACACAGCCAACCAAAAACAAAAAAAGTACACAACAACCCAACGAACGAACACAACTAACAACAACAACCACAATCAAAAAACAAACAAAAAACACCACCCGCCCACCACCACAGAATGCCCCAACACGCACCCACAGTCCAACACCGAAACCGCACCCCACCAAACCAGCACTACCCAACCGTAATACCAACACCCCACACGCGCCACACCACCCACGCCACCCACTAAATACAATAACCCGCCCCCCAACCCAACCCGACACCATCAACACACGTACCAACACACCCAACACCTGCCCCCACGACCACCACCAACCACGGACGCCACAAACACAGAGCACCCCACCAATTACGCACCACCCCACAACAATGACCACAACCCCACCACCCCACCACACCCCACCACACCACAACAAAACAAAAAAACCCCCCCACCAAACCACCACAAACACCGCAAAACAAAAACCACAACACCCCCAACCACCACAGACGCCCAAAACACAAAAAACCCAACCCAACACCACCCCACACAACAAACAACAAACAACAAAACAACACAAAACACAAAAAAACCAAACCAAAAACACCAAACACACTACCCACCCCCCTGGACAACCACCCTCCGCACCAACCCCAATCCTCACCCAACCACAACCCAACACACAACAAAAACCCCACCACACAATACCAAACTCTCAGACAAACATCATGAACAAGACAAAAACACCAAACAAACAAACTACACAAACAGAACTCAAAAAAACCTCACCTCCTGCCCCAAATTGCACACACGAAGGAGACAGACGACAACACCGTAACAGCAATCACAAAAAGAAACAAAAAACACCAACACACAAACAACAAACAAACAGACCACCCCTGCAACACAGCGACAAAGACACTAGACACCGCAACGAAACCAAACCCCCCCACCAAACGGCACCTGTCAGCCCAGACAAAAATCAAAAACAAACAACAACACAACAAACACAACCACAACCCCAACACCACCCACAACACCCACCCACACTCAGACACCACCCACACCTACCGTCACCCACAGGCCTTTTTTCCAACAACCCCCAAGAAAAAATCACACCAACCCACAACTCACAACCCAAACCCTCCAACCCACCCCAACCCCATCCCCCACCAGCCATACCTAAAGCACCCGCACAAACCAAACAACAACCTTCAACACCACACACATCCACAAACATCACCACACACCACCACCCTCTCCACAAACCAGACACCCACAACCCATAACCCACCCCCAAACAACCACAAACCGACACGCAACCCCCCAACAAGAAACACACAAACCCATCAAAAACCCAAACACACACCACCAACTCCCAAAATAAAAAAGCAAAAAAAAAGAACACAAAAAAACAACACAACCAACACACAAGTCACGCGTGCAACCCAACCACCACACCCACGCATACCCCAAACAAACCACCCACCCACACACCACCCCCCACACCTACCAACACACCTCCCCACCCACACACACCATCCAAGAACCCACCCCAACCCAATCAAGACACACAAACAGAGACAATAACACACCCTGACCACACCCCACAACGAACCTAACGCAACAAACAAAGCCCGCCCACCAACCCCAATCCAGAACACCCACCGCCCGCCACCCTAAGATCGGTACACCAAAGAAGTGAAGCCACCAAAACAAAACAATACCCACACCCCCACCGCACACGACACCCACCGACCCAAAAGCAAAACACAAAATAACAACTAAAATTACCCCACCGCCCAACACGAACACACCACACCCACATACCACCCACAGCAACACCACCACACCAACCAAACCTTACCCATCACAACGACCCCACCCCACCGGACCCCCACCACCACCCACAAACACATTCCGACCAACCCCCAACCAACAACAACAAATACAACAACACATAAAAAATTAAAACACCAACAACAACAAAAGAAACAAGACCAAACAAAAAAAAACAAAACGCAAAACGCACTCCCCATACGAGCCCCCATCCCACCCACAACTACCACACCACAAAGAAGCCAAAACAAAAGCACCACACAACACCACAACCAACCACAACAGGAGAACGAACCCCACCCCATAGACACACCACGAACCGCCCCCCCACACCCCCAGAGACAAACCACCAACACCATCACCCCACAACACAACCAAACAACAAAACCTCACAAAAACCATCAACACAAAATGAGTGAGTTGGCATGATTCGCTCCGGGTCGGGTTCTCCATGTAATGATCGAGTGTTTCGAACCAAAATACACCCAAACACACATCCACAGCCACCAACCCAACACCACACCACCCCCACACACCCCCCCCACGCGAAAAATACCCACCAGCCCCTCCCAACTACACACCGGCCAAAAAAAAAAAAAAAAACAAAACCACAGTACCCAACCAAGACAGCACCCAACAACACACACCCCACATAACCAACGCACACCCCAAAAACACCCAACCCAACCTAAGAACACAACAGCCAAAAACAAAACGACAACCGAAAAACCCACCCCCAACCACAGCCACAACACAACCCAACCGACACACAACTACAAAGCCAAAAAAACCAACGACCCAGTACACACATACCAACACACCACCACCCCCAACACCCCCCCCACAACCCCCCAAAAAAAACAAAAAACCGGACAACCAAAAACCCCACCCCACACAATCCACACCCAACCCAGACAACGACAAAACAACAAAAAAGACACAAAAAACCAAAAACCAGCACCCCCCGACCACCCCCAACACACAAATCCACCACACACAACAAAAACTCAAAAAAAAAGACAAACTCATCCAAAACAACAAAAACCAAAAAACAACAACAACAACACACACCCCACACCCCACACCCCACCCCCCACCCACGGCACCCACAACCGAACAAAGCACAGCGCCTTATTCACTTATACCAACACGCCAACCACCACCGACCACCCCTAAAACACTACCCCCGCCACCACGACACACACCCCACGCCCCCCACAGCACCACCAACAAACATACAACCTACCCCACCCACAGAAATCATCAAAACACACCCCCACCACACCCACCCCAACCAGAACAATAAGACCCCACCCCAAGACCACCATCACCCCCACACCACCAAACACACCCCCCATCACAACCAAAAAACAAAACACCAAACCACAAAAAGCACCAACCATCCGAAAACCCAAACCCCAAAAGAAAAAAAAAAAAAAAACAAAAAACAGACACACACACCCCGCCACCCCCCCACAAAACAAACCAAAACCCTCCCCGCAGCACAACAACACACCAATCACACCACACACCCCACAGACACCCCACACCCCCACCCACAATCCAGAACCACCACAATAAAAAAAAAACACCCCCAACCCCACAACCCACCAAACCACAACCCCACACAAAAACAAACCAAACAAAAACAAAAGCCACACAAAAATACCCCACCCCCCCAACAAAACCACACACTCCCACACACCCACAAACAACAAAACACCACACCACACACACCACAAAACACACACACCACACCACACACACCCAAACACAAAAAAACACAAACACACACAAAAAAAAAAAACAACACACCCACCCCACCAAAAATACCCCCAAAACGCCCCCAATCCCCCCCCACCAAACCCAGCCACTTTCACAACAATCGGACACCAAACCAAAACACACCAAACAACCAACAACTCCACAAATCAACCCCAAAACACAACAAACCAAAAACAACAAAACAAACAACAAAATCCACACACAACAACAAACAACAAAAAACAAAAAAATACCAACACACCCACACCCTACACCGCCACCAAAACCCACAAAAAACCCCACAACCACACCACCCACCATTAAAAACACACGCACCCCCCTTCCCCCCAAACCCCAACAACCAAAAAACAACAAAAAAACACACACAACATACCACCCAACCTCCAACCAACAAAAAAAAAAGCAAAAACAAGAGCCACACACCAAAAACACATCCACCACACCCCCAACAACCACGCCACAACGACAAATCAACACAAAGCACAACCCCCGCAACACACAACCCCTGGGACCACACACCCCACCCACAAACAAACACACCACCACACCCAACCCCCAGTGACAACGACAGGGCACCCCGGACAACATACAACCCGAACCACCGCAACCCCACAACACTCCAAAAGCCGGCACACCACTGGTCCCACACCCAAAAACAACACAACCCCCACAACCCCACACAACAAAACCCACTACCCCACCAACACGAACACCGCAGCACACCACCACCTACAACATCACGCCCACCCCACCCACAATCGCAGACGAACCACCACACGCGAACACCACACGACCCACAAACCACAACACCCACCCAACGAAAACACCAAAACAAAAACAAAGCCAAAAAACAAAACCAAACAATGAACAACCAACCGGCGACACTTCCACAACACCCTTCCCACCATATCCACTCACATCAACACCCAACACCACCCAATCAACCAAACATCCATCCACACCCTCCAACAAACCCCATCATACCAACCAACTCCATCCCCCCCACTCAAACAACCACCCATTACCATTCCCTTCCATTATTTGTTGTTGTACTTACGAAACACTCACATCCTCAATACTTTTCTCCAACCAGTAAACGAAAACTCTCCCAAACCTCCGCTCAAAATACAATCACCTCCCGAAAAACTAAAACACCCCACACCACCCAACCCACACCCCACTACACCAAAAACTAACACAACCCACACCCCAACCACCAACCCCGACACCAACCAACACAACCTAGACCATCCAGGGCACAACCCCACACCAAAAATCCCACAACAAACACACACACCCCCCTAACCAACACCCCACCCAACCCCCACAAAAACACTCCCACCAATTAACCACACACACACCGCCACAAAAAAAAAAAAAACAAACACAACAACCGCCAACCCAAACACCACCACCACCACCAACAAACACAACAAAAACACAAAACAACAAACACACACAAAAAATCCCCGCAAAAAGAACCCCCCCAACCACCACCACCACCACAAGCACCCACCCAACACAATCCGCCCACACCTCATTATAAGAAAACCCACACACACCCCAACACACCCACACACCCAAACCCCAACAAAAAATTCAAAATACAAACTATTAATACACACAAGGTTTAACAAAAAAAAAACAACACACAATACTCTTACTTCTGCAAAGCAACTTTCTCCATTCCCCAACCAACCAAAAAAAAAACAAAAAAAACAAAAAAACCAAACACCACCACCAAAAAAACAAAAAACCAACCAAACAAAACAAAACCAAACAACAAAACAAAAAAACATATCACTCCACCAACACCCCATCCCCACCCCACAACAACCCCCATCCTCACCCCTACACCCAAAACAAACAATACATAAAACAGACAAACCAGACAAACAAACAGACTACACCAACCCATACCACCAACACCAATACACCATATATCACTAACACCAAACTCCCCACCCAACCAAAAACACAAAAAAAAAACAACCCACAAAAAAAAAAGCCACACCCAAAAAAGAAAAACAAAACACAACAACGGACAAAAAAAAAAAAACATCAAAAACAATCAAAAAAATACCCAACCATCCCAACCAACCCCCAACACCATCTACCAAACACCACACCCCACACATAACGAACCCACCACAGACCACCCAACAAACACCCACAACCACACCCAACCAACAACAATAAACCACCCACACCCACAAAAAAATCCAAACACCCCACCCACCACCAAACCCCCAACACAACAACAACAACACCAAACAACAACAAACACCACACACCCCACAAAAATAACCCAAAAACACAACAACAAAAACCGGGACAGGACCCACACACCCAACAACCCACAACCACAAACAACCCGCCCCATACACACCACCACAACAATCACCCCACCCCCCACCACCACACCACCCCCGCCCAGAGACACGCTTATTATCTAACACATCCACACTCGCTCAACACACCTCCCCACCACCACACCACCCCCGCCCAGAGACACGCTTATTATCTAACACATCCACACTCGCTCAACACACCTCCCCACCACCACACCACCCCCGCCCAGAGACACGCTTATTATCTAACACATCCACACTCGCTCAACACACCTCCCCACCACCACACCACCCCCGCCCAGAGACACGCTTATTATCTA
>JABUQX010030875.1:0-22500 GCA_015478945.1 Trachelipus rathkii
AGGGAAGAAGATAGAGAGAGATTTATATTTTAATATATATTTGTATATTTAGTTTATTTATTATATATTTAAATTAAATATATACTAATATATAATTAATATTATCATAATATATAATATATAATATAATACTTAATATATATAATACTTAATTAAATAATATCATTAATATATAATAAATAATAATAATAAATAATAATATCATTTATATTTAAATTAATTAATATAATAATAAAGTAATACCGTGATAGCTTAATATGCTGTCTTCTATGCAAGAGAATATTATAATAAATATTAATATATATATATATATATTTATATATTTAATAATAATTAACTTAATTTAATTATAAATTCGGTAATAATATTTTCAAATATATTAAATTCAACTAAATTTCAATTATTTTTTAATTAATGCTATTCATCAATAAATTATTAAGACAATTATAGGGCAACATAAAAGGAATAAGGCCTAAATGGTTCCCCTTTTATGATTGACATTAGGCGGTATGAGCAAGATTGTATAGGAGGGAACTACATATTAAATGTGGGTACATGGTCAGGCCTAATCCTCGGAAGCGTTCGAAGCCTCTGGAACAATTTTCACTTATTCTCGTCCCAACAGCCACGGTGGGGACCATCTTTATGCTAGAGGACCTATTACTATCATTCAGATGTTATATAGTATGAGATTTATTTGTTTATTTTTTTTTTTTTGTTAATTATTTTATTAGGTTTTTTTTTTTTTGAAAGTAATTAAAATTAAGTTATTTTCATTTTATTGTTTTTAGAGGGCTATATGATGGAATACAGTTCACTAGGTTAGTAAACGTGTAGCGAATTAGAAGTGGCAGGGTTCGTTAGGTTAGGTTGGTCGCTCGTCTGGTGCGACCTATTTTAGGTTAGGTTAGGTTGGTAGGTTAGAATTTATGCCTAGGTTCGGAATGAATTGTGTGTTGATCGATTCTGTGCGGCGCGCGGTACAGTACTTCTCACACTCCGCTCTTATAATCGGGGTGGTTTCTTCGGTATTCTCCCGCTCTTTGTCTTTAGGTTTGATGTCGCCGAGGGTTCTTTTTTAAATTCAAATGAGTATATATCTCAGATTATCTGCCGTCTACGTGGAGTAATGAACATCCCCCCCTCTAGATCCTCACGTCTGGCTCGAGCCTACCTAAAAAACTTAAAATTTTCCAAAAAAAATAAAAATAAAAAATTATTTCACGAAAAAATTTTAGGGGGGTTGAGCCGACGGGGGACAGATAGGGGGACGAAGTCGATTTATACCCCGGAGGGGAATGGTCGGAGGCATACTTACCGCGAACTACTCATAGACCTAAATGAAAGTCGAGGGGTTTCCGGAGACCATTATACTACCCGTGAGGGGGGTGAGATTTGTCGCCCCGTTACGTTCCACTCAGGGAGGACCTGAGAGAACCCCTGACTTACGTCATGCATATTTGGTTCACGGTTTTACACTACCTATAGGGTATTCCTATTTGAGTAATAAATAAAAAAAATAATTTATCACTATCAGAAAAAATAAAATAAATAAAAATAAAAAACATAAAAAAAGTAAAATTACATCCTTAGAATTTTTCGGCTAACGGTAAAAAAATTGATACACGCAGAAGTATACTATAATTCTATAATGTTTTAACTGTAATATTAAACATAGAGTTCGAAGAATCTTCTAAGTTCGTGTGCTTCTCGCTACATACTGTTTGAGACGATGAGATATATCACTATAATATCATATAGACATCTCTAGTTATTATTGTTTTAAAATTGAATATATTCAATAATAAACTCTAGATAATTATTACTTTGTCATGTTACTGTATTTATTGTACCGATTTATTTTTGAATAGATCATTATCATCATCTCATATATCTATACTATATTCTTTATCTTATATAGTATACTCTCTATTCTACTCGTCTAATATCTATAATTCTCACGTATTCTTACTATAGTATCATATTCTATATATATATACTTTCTGTATAAGTAAGTCATGTCAAATTCATTTATCTATATATAAATACGAAGTTTACTATTATGTTTAATTTGATTATATATTATTCTACTATATTATATTATTATCTCTCATCATTTATTATCTATATTCATATCAAGATAAAATATTATATTATATTCTTTCTATAGTATAGTCTCATCTATAAATTAGTAATAATATTTATTGTATAATATTAAAGTATATAGTTAATAGTATATATTTTTATTATATTATATTTATATAATAATCACAATATTTGAAATAAATTTGTGAAATATGAATTTGGGAATTAATCAATTTGAAGCTGAAAAAATTTCTTAGATAGTTCTTTTTAATAGCAGCCTTTGAATAATAATACATTTGGAAGCATAAGAACGACTAAAAAAATTATTACAAGCCTTTCCAATACTGTAAATAGAATTTTGAGATTATAAGTTTTACGTTAGGTCCTCATCTATATTATACTATATATATAATATTAGTATATATATACTATTATCATATAAACCATAAATATATATAAATATATATATATATATGAATCTATTATATATATATATATTATATTTCCTTTCCTTCTTTTATATAATCTATATATACTATATATTATACTAATTATTTTTATATTTAGGTCTTATTGGTGTATGTGTAAGATAATAAGTCGATAATAAACTTACTAATGAGCTAATTAATTAGACTATCTATGCTTAACTAATATAAATATTTATAGGTATGATAATGATCAAACAGGTATAATATATAAATATATTATGATATGTAAACTATATAGTATGATATATGTATATATTTAATAAACTACAAATTTTAACTAATGAGATACTATATATTAATTATATATATATGTATACTAAATATAATATAATAATATAATATATATTTGATTGATATTTAATTATATATAATATAGATATATGATTTCTTATTATTATATATCTTACTCATTTAATATAATTACACTTATGAATTACTACTAATATTAATATATAAACCTAACTAAATACTATAACATAATACTATAACCTAACGTACTAATCTTAACTATAACCTAACTTACCTAAGCCTAACTCACCTTCCCTAAACTTATGACCTATATCTAAATTTAACCTATATATATTTATTTACCTTATGTATTTAATATCTCTAATTTAACAGCTAAACTAACATAACCTAAAACCCTCAGTGCACCAATGTCACTCCTTGACACTCGGCTAGCAAGAGTGGTTGATATGCGCTGTACCTGATAAACCTATACACTACTGTTACACTACTTATGCTCACACCATCTATACTAGCCATCAACTAGAAAAGATCATAATTATGAATCGGTGTAAAGGAGCGTAAGGCTTTTCAGACCCCTTCGCCACCTAAAGCACTCAGAGAACGTATAGAAAATATTATCGTGATACATGGCTTTTATCTCTCGCCTATGATCTTCACACGCATAACCTAACCTAATTAACCTAACCTAACTGAGCATAGTAACCTATTTCATACAACTCAACATACCTAGTCTCACCTGAACTTCACGACTGACCATACTTAATCTACCCAGTCTTACCAATAGACATGAACTAAATCTATGTCTATTTATGAGATTATACCCGTTTATTAAACTAAACAAGTTACTGGGACTTCTAAACTTATATATCTCAGCCAAAAAACTGCTGCGGCGGACTGTACGGAGAATGCCATATAGAAATAATAGTTTGAAAAATTGTGTTGCGTGTCTCATGTGCCTTGTTGACGCCTCTTTAAGGCTCCTATCGCTATCCCCCAGAACAATTTTGAGATATAATTATAAACTCTTAATCTTAGAAATCTTGTTTAAAAGAGTTTTGCAATGTGGAAAATTACTCCAGAATGTAAAAATAATTAACTCATACTAGAGATTTTAACTCTTCTAACAGACCGTTCTTCGATTAGACGTATGATCTGTGCAGAATCCATGTTTATTCTTAGACGAACATCGTGCTATCACGAAGTCTCCTTGAAAACAAAATGTCAGGATATATGACAAGCTTAGTTTGAGTCCGACTCTTAAGTAGTTGCAGATTTTGTTTAGAAGATAAATTACCATTAACATAAAAGGGAGAAGAGGTGTATATGTATCATTAGGGGGTCCAGGAGCATATGTCGCTGTGTGCTATGAAAATAAATACTCTTCTCGATTATACCGCATAAAAAAGACATGGCGCGGACCTCATCGGCTCTTTTGCATTGGTTCTCAGCCCCATTTAGTTCGAAGTCTGCTCCTTCAACCCTCGCAGAACAGACAGATAATGTGAAAAAATATTACAGACAGGGATTGAGGTATAAGTAGTGATTGAGTTATTCCAAAATAAAACTCAATTACACTTCTCAAACTCGATCAGCACTACTATTCTCGAGTATAAATAGATATTTTTATTCCTTAATTCCATATATATTACTAGTTAATAAATTTATTATACTTTTCAATTATTATCTTACACGCCACAGCATTTAAATGTATAACACACTTCATTCTTATGGTCATTTTTTTTATATTACACTATTTTCATATGGATATCGTACGTTTCTAATTGCATAACGTAACTTATTATATATTTCTTAATTAATATAGGTATAACAAGCTGTGATGATCATTTTATCAATATATGGTCATATTATAATACTATTATTATATATATGTATATATATTTACATATCTCTACTAGAGTTACTTTTTGTTGTCATGGCTAGCCTGACTAAATATTGCTCCTCAAAGTAATTTTTAAATATTATTGGATATTAGGGATAATAATTACTAGTGGAAGTATATTGTAAGTAGTTTATAATATAATCTAATTTAATTGGTCTAATTATGTTTTTATAACTGATCACTATATAATAATATATTAATAGCCTAGTATTATTTGGAGTAGCAGAATTAAATTAACAGGTAGGTACATGTCAAAAGATCCTATTAGCGAGTATGAAAGTATACTGGCTATACCCAGTATGAGTTATTTTAATAAATGGATATTTAATACGTGCTTTCACTATTTGATAGTAAAGTTAATATTTATATTGATTTATTATAATATGGTATTATTAATCTCATAGATTTAGGTTTGATAATGTTAAACTAATACTTTATTTATTTCCTTTATAAGTATATATAAGTCACTAAATAAATACTAACATATCTTATACTTAATTTAGATATTTAATATACTATAATATAAATTACAAGCTATTTAGGATAAATATTCCTATATATATTAAATACATATTGGTCAAATATCATGAACATATCGTGAGTGCATTTCATAGAATATACAGATATAATTACAGTGGTTAGTTTAATTAAAAAAGTGGACTCTGAGTAATGTGTGAATAAAGTAACCATATTGGAGTATTGTTGATGTATAGTTTATATGTATGGTAATATATAACTCAATATAACTCGCTATATAATGAGTTGTCACGTGATGTGTATAGCGTGAAATTTATGAAAGTCACATCGACCGGTCTTGAGACTAGTAAATTTAATTTAATTGTAAAAAAATAATTTATTAATAGTATAAGGTGTCGTAAATTGACTTCAACAAGTGAAGATAGTGAGCGTGGTGGTCTCACAAGTGAGAGATTGAACACGAAGAGGACCAAAAAAAGAGAAGCGCAAGATATATCGCTGGTATTTTTATCTGGATCTGTATTTTTGATTTATCTTCTCATTCTGGCTTTTTTGTATTCACTAATAAAGAGCATATTCCTAATGAAAAAGAAGGCAATATATGATATTTGCTAGTATATATAACCACCCATTGAATTACCCACATCCTCAATACGTATTCAAATCACAGAACGAATTTAGGTATTTCCGGCCTAGTTTTAGTACTCATATATTTTTACTTGGGTACTTCACTTGTATTATGTTTAAAGAGATACACATCACAAATAGAGTGATAATAACACTGTTGTCATTTTTAGGTTACACATTTTATGTTCTAATACTTTTCATTACATATTGATTATATACTCATAGACCACTACTACTAAATACTAATGCTAATCACTCGAGTAGTAATTAAATATCATTCGCGATTAATTTACTATGAGATTATTTATTATCAAAGAGCTTACTTATTTCAAATAATTGAGTATATTATGGGGATTAGGATATAAATTACTGAACAAATATAGACTCTGAGAGACTAAGTATAAAAAGATAGAGTGTGAGGATAAAATCAACTACTTAAAAGGAGCATAAATCTGGTTCTATGAGGTCTGTTATGAATTTTATATTGGGAGAGTTATTTGATTTAGATTAGATTAAAAGTTAAGAAAAATTAATTAGTTATCTTAAAAATGTTAGCTATAATATTGATAGACTAACCATGAGGTATATAAAAATACTTTTTCCATACTTAAATTATAAATTATAATATATATTTAATTTAAATTACTATAATAACAATTTTATTAGTTATATCCACTTATATATAATATATACGATATATACTATATACCTCCAATAGAATATAATACATACATAATTTATACAATTTTTTTAAAATTTATGTTTTAAATTATATTCACTCTAAATTTTCCATATTGTAAATGACGAAAATTTCTAAACATATTTATAAAAATTATATGTAATTGTAATGTACTTAATTTTATAAATTATATATAATAATACTCACTATTAATAATATGGAAAATATATTTAAAGTAATTCGTTTTTATATAATTATAGTGGAAATGGAATAATAAATATACATTATGTTTGCGTCTATTACTTCAATGATGATTATAAATATCTTAATCGCTTAATTAACATTTAATTATATATGTGAATATATCATCATATAACTATAACATATACTATCACACACACAATTAGAGTAGTATGTAGTAGGTTAAATACTTCAATATTATCATTTTGAATTTCAAAATAGATTTTTTTTTTTCATACATAATATATTTATATATAGATAATCGTATTGCTTATATGATGAGTAATTAAATCATAGTCTACTATATTAGTAAATCTCAATTATTACCTAATTATTAGGTGATTGATATATAAATACTAGAAATCACTAGGTTATACAATCTCATTTATTAAATAAAGTATTAAGGTAGTTGTCATACTACCTGAACAATATATACCGTAGTTAAATACTCTAATTTTATTGATGCAAAAAGAGAAGAGGCTAATGTTGGTTTTTACGTTACTACTATTGCAAATACTCACCTTAGTTATTACTATTCACAAAAAGACTTTTTTACATAATAGACAATACGTATTTATATAACACACACGCGATCTCAGATATATATTGTAATATAACAAATATGTATGATCTTATGCTTATATAACATTCTCGTATTTTGGGACAATATACATGTTATATAATTACTATAGTTAATTAATAAGTATGATATAACTTTTTATATATAATAATATGAATGATATATATAACAATTATAAATTATAATAAATATAGATAATATATATCGTTAATAGTTAATAATATGTGATAAATAAGTTAGTTTACATAATTCAGTTATGATGTTATTGGATATCTGAAGTGGAATTTTAATATCATAGGTGATATGTGAGATTAGAAGATTAGTGCTGCAATTAGATATTTGACAGCTCAGAGTAGATTATTACAATATAATTTAATAGATATCGATATCCACTTAATAATCGGAAACATGTGTGTACTATTTCTCTCACACTCACTCTCATGTATTCATATTAAATTAGTAGGTTATTTTTATCTTATTCAGCTATTTAATTCTCTTATATCCAAAATAACCGTATTTATTAGATTATTTCTAATTTGAAGCTATAAACGGTATAATCTAATCCAAGGTCATAATGTATGGTTTATAATGAATATAATAATAAAAATAACAAATATTAAGTTGAAGTAGTCTCAATAATTAATATAATTCACATAAATTACCAGGCATGCTTATTAATTGTTGCTAATTAGAATAATAGAATAAGTAGGATTACTTATCATATAATGACTAAAAATATAATAAAAGATAATTATATATATAAGGATTATATAATAATAATATCTAAGGATGTGTATTTAGTCAAATTTAAATGTTACATATATAATAAATAATATAAATAAATAAGTAACTTATTACAGTTAGTGCAATATTTCGTAACCATTCGATATTAGAAGCGAATAACTATGTCTACAACACTATAAATCTTGATAAGTACAATAAAACTATAATACAATTCATTTGTGAGCATATACTGTTTTAACAAGTACAGATAAACAATTTAAAAGATATGAGGATTAGACCTGGCCGCCAGAGGAGTAACTTCATTAGCATCACAGGATGAATTAATACGGGTAAGATAACTACAGTGAGAATATGTAAAGATTAATGTGTGTCAAATATAGACGTCACAAGTAAAATCAGTAATAGGGTTAACTAAGAAGAATTATCGTGATTTAGAGTCATAACGTATACTAAGGTAGTTAATTTTAACATAAGGTGGAAATTAAGTAAATACGTATAAGTTGATAATATTAGGAAGCTAGAAACACTCAAATGGACAATATACCGGAATTTAATTCGCAGACATGAGTTTCATATCTATACTTAATATTAAGTATAAAATACTATTTTAATAGATATAAAAATGCGCATATGCATAAATAAATAGATAACTTGAATGAATGTTAATAATAATATATAAATAATATGATAATAACTAAAATAAGGAAATATATATAAATAGTAATAAGTAGATAATAAATTAATATAATAATGAATCTAGATAAGAATCATATGAATATTATATATAGGATAATGATATTATTATATAGTATATATCTTATAATATAATATAAATATATATATAGTAAAGATATAAAGCACATAGTGCGCACGCACTCACACTCATCGCTCTATCACACTATATATCTATCCGCAGTAATGATTAAGTGTTAATAATTAAATCGAGAATAATTACTTGCACTCTCATACATCACACTAGGATACAATATACACATAGATGAGATCATATTAATCATATCATCATCAAGAAATAATTCTAATATGAATAATAAAACAAAGTATATATAATAAATAACCCAATAAATCAAATAAAGAATAGAATATACATCAACTCCATCACTCTTCAATAATAACTCGTTATACTACCATTATCACAGAGTCCAAAAAACATATAGAATATAATTATATATATAAAACAAGTAAATAATAATTCATCTATTAATAAAAAATTAAATAATTATGTTTATATAAAATAATAATGCTGAGAATTGTATAAAACATGTCCATTGAAAAATCTATACTAGGAGTATCATTATCAACAGAGAGGAAATTAAAATAAATAATATATTTATTTATACCTTAATATATCTCTAGAACGTCTTCATAATTTCTCAATACCAATATTAATAATATATAAAATATATAAAACTCACACATCTCTAGAGTATATTGGAATTCATCAAACTCGGAATCCAATAATAAAGGTAATAATATAGAGTATGGCGAGGGTGTGTACTACAATAATACAAGAAATAATATGTAATATATAACTAATAAAAAATGAATAATAATCATATAATAACTAATACACCAGTAATAGTATAACTACTGAAATAAATAATAACAATCGGATAATCAGACTCTAATGAATACTTCACAGATAATAGGTAGAATATAAAACCAGAATTAATATTTTAATAATCAGTATAAATAATTAATCCAAATAAATAGATATAAATAATAATAAATCAATAATAATAATATTAGTAAATAAATATAATAATAATAATAATAATAATAAATAAATTAATATAATAATAATACATAATAATCATACATTTATAATATTAAATTAATAATGATAATACAATTATATTAGAATGAAATAAAATAAATATAATAATACATAATAATAATATAATAAAATAATAATAAGTAATATAACTAATATAATAATATATAATAATTATGCCAGTAGTGTTAGTTGAAGGAGAGTGTTGTTATTCGATCCTAGCTCACAGGTTTGTAAGTTTATTGAAGGTTTGGAACAAAAGGAATAACCATGTGCGTCCAGCCAGCTTTCTTGCTTAGCTCTGTTCGGAATGTAAGGTTTTTGCCGGAAGCCTTTGAGTGGATGGTGAAAGGGTGATGATCCGTTTGTATATATTAGGCAAAATGGATATACAGATTTACTTGGACGTGCTTGTATGTTAACAATGTACATTTGGTGGCAAGATCAATATGTGAATTTGGAATTAAGTTAGGGATGCTAGATGTAGCTAAAAATGAAGGATCAAAATGATTTCGCCCTCATTCAAGAGGTAAAATGGGATCTTTTACCACATTCATTGGTAATGGGCGGCTCCTGCTGGAGGGGGACATTGAAAAAAGAATATTTAGTGAGTGAATAATGTTATGGGGACAAGGTCAAATCTATTCCAGGCATAGAGAACTTTCTTCATAACATTTCTATGAGCTACACATACTGTACGTGTTCTAACTAGTGATTCGAAGTCTCTAGATCAGTTTCTAGAATGAAACTATCTAGAAAGACCCATCTTGAATTCACATTCTTGGGGAAAAAACACTTCAGAATAAAAGAAGTTATCATTTTTTTTAGTGCTAATTATTTTGCATTCTGCTTGTTTTTTTTTTTATCTAATTGCACCCAGTTGAAAATTTTGATTTCCTCAAAATTTCAAGAGGAGGTGCTGTAGCCCCCTCAGCCCCCCCTTAGGTACGAAAGTGAGCAAAACCCACGAAGTCTGAAAAGAAAAAAGAATATTGTAATAAAATTGCAAGTTTTATTTCCTGCCTACCATAAGCCCATAAGCACATCAAAAGAGTTATTATACTGACTCTATTAAAGAAAGATTTTATTAAACATAAAATTATTATTATTATTATTATTATTATTATTATTATTATTATTATTATTATTATTATTATTATTATTATTATTATTATTATTATTATTATTATTATTAATTCTTTTTTGTTACCTTTGGTTCAAATAATTGATTAATTTTTATTATTCATTCATTAATTATATATTATTATGTATTATATTACTTCTTTATATATTATTTATTTATTTGGATTGTTTATTATTATTGATTAGTGTGATTATGTATTATTTATTATTAATAAGTTAACAAATTTTACCAAGCTATTATTTATTTATATTTTATTGTGCAACAATTCTAAATTTTTGTAGACATTTGTAAACTGGGTATTGTTCAGGTGTTGTAATAGGCTGCATCGGGTATATCAACATTATTAGTTAATTGGGATTATTTTATTAAATAGATGATTTATATATTATTTTTATTATATATTATTATTATAAATTATATTTTTATTGTTATATTTACGGTTTTGGTTCAAATAATTAATACTTCAAATATATCTCAGTAGATGTTAAATGGTATTTCATATATTGTGGTTTGAAAATAATATTATAATTTAATAATATATTTATAATATTATATATATTATATATTATAATTAATATATTTATATATATAAATAATATTATATTACTACTTAGTGATGATCGTAATATGGTATAATATAATTTATCATATAACGGCTGTTATATGATTACTTATATATATAAATTTTAATATATTAATATATATATATATGAAATAAGCGATAGACTAATAAGATTTATATTTTATAATGTATATATTTTTATATATATTCTTTATTAATTCCATTTTATATAAGTATTATATAAATATAGTATAGATATATATATATATCATTAATATTATTTACTATTCTCAATCATAAATTAATAATCAGTATCTCAGATATATCACATGTGGTGAAATAATAGAGTGAAGTATTAAGCGTGAGGTAAAATAATTTAATTTATAAGCCGGTTTTTTTGAAAACGATTTGAAGTAAAACGACCGTCCATAAATATATCCTCTACTATTTTTTTTTTCTTATTATAAATGTGTGTTTAAATACGTTTGTGCTGTTAACAATAAAATAACCCCCTAATCCAATAGCTCTAGTCTGTATTAAAAAGATACACATTAACAGAAACAGAACCGCCACTACACCAACAACACACAAACATATAGTAGCGAGTAAAAACTCGGCTGGTTTCTTGTTAAAAAGGTATAATATTTGTATATAATAAGATAGGAGATATTACAATTTTTTATATTTTGTATGTCCAGATTAAACAACGTTTTTGTTTCTCACCATTATCCT
Organism: Trachelipus rathkii; assembly: GCA_015478945.1. Classification (NCBI taxonomy): domain Eukaryota; kingdom Metazoa; phylum Arthropoda; class Malacostraca; order Isopoda; family Trachelipodidae; genus Trachelipus; species Trachelipus rathkii. Next base: position 12,300 of record JABUQX010030875.1, read on the forward strand.
CGTATTTTCTCTCTCCAGGATGCATGTCTAGTGTAAGCAGACACACAGTTTAGGGCTATCAGTCGGACAGCCTTCACCATCGCACCTTCATCCACATACAAACAGCTTTACTAGAGCACCTGATCTATTAATCACATGATAAAAAAATAATCCATCTTTAGATTATATCTTTAATGTTAATGATTAGGATTAAACCATACACCCACACAATCAGGACACTTATCTTCTAACTATACAGCCAACAATTGTAAATTTAGTTTTAATAATAGTAATGTAAAGGAACGTAAATGACATAACACATTAACAAAAAAATATTTACACACACACACTCACTACATTTCGAAATATCATTTTTCAAGAAAATCAATTTAGTTTGGTAGTTACCCAGAACATAGATAACAATATCTTTTATTATGCATTGTCATCAAATTATTTTTTCCTTACCACAAATGATCACCTAAAATAGAAATTTCGATACTCTAATTTTATAAAATAAGTCAAACTTCTCTATATATCACTTTTATTATGCCTTCTTCGCTCAGATTGTTTTAGTACTTATGATATTTTTGTGCTAAAATTAATTAGTTAGCATTCATTTTATTCCTAAATTAACTTATGATTTGAATAATCTTTTTCATAGCTCATGGAATGACGAGTGTTGTAGTTTGATCTTTGGGAAGTGTGTAGTGTGTGTTGTGTGTGTGGTGTATGTGTGTGGTGTTGTAGTTGTGGTGTGTTGTCATCTCTCTTCTCTCTATTCTCACTCTCTTCTCCATTTTACGTAATCTAACTCTAATACGTATTAATAGAAAAGTCTACTTAAAAAGATTGTTACATGACATGTCATTCGTGTTAGAAGCGGGGTGTCATCTTCTCCACTATCTTCGAACTTATACTTTAATTATATTTATATAATTATTATATAATTGAGTTCATTCCAATACATAGCATATAATTAGTTGTGTTGATATGTCTCTGTGTGTTTCTTGCGGTTTAGGTTGTCATAATAATTTATCTAAAGTCTCTCTCTTCTTCTTCATTTTTCATCATCTCTCTCTTCATTTATTCCTCTTAACTATTTATTATTACTCTAACTAAAAATATAAAAATCTCATCTTAGTTATTTTCTCATGTATCTTCAGTATTATGTGTTTAATTAATTCACATTACCCACTTTTTAATTAATTATTGACTTATTTTACCGATAATAAATTTTTTAGAACTCTATGCTTAGTATTAACATTTAAACTTTAAAGTTTATCTATATTAAAAGATGCAATATTGTTTAATTATTGACATTATATATCATCAAATTAATTAGAAGAAGACATATCAATTAATTTGTCAGACGTAATTATTCTGTCATATCATATAACTGCTCGAATATAGAACCATCTTAATATTTACATTTAAATATTATAACCAATATAATTTATTTAAATCTTGGAAATATTATTATATCATATATAATTTAATATATATAATTTAATAAATAATATAGAAGACTAATACTACTAATTTTATTATATTTTATTTTAATATATTATTTTATTATTTTTTATCTTAATTAAAAAAAAAATACCTTTTTGGTTTATTGTTATTTATTTATTTATATTATATTTTATTAATTTATATATTTATTTTATATATCTTATTATTATATTATATTTATATTCAAATTTACTAATTAAATTTATATTATAAATTTAAATTTTAATATATTTATTATTTATTATATCTTTATATTTTTAATTAATTGATTATATTTATTATATTATATTTTTTTATTTGGGTAATACAAAAAATATCGATTTGTATTGAGGGTTTTTATAATTTATTATAAATTAATCTTCCTCTGTCCAAAAGTTAGTATAAGTTTTATCTTGAATATCCGTTGAACGACTTGATAGATATATGTAGCTTTCTCTCCGTGTTGACATATACGAGTTGTGTGGGTAGCCTAGGTATATCGCATTTTTGGGCTACGTATGCATTATTATTCTATAGTTTTTTACTCTCAGTATTCATAAAGATATCGAGTCTTGCAATTTACATCTGTTTTTATACTTATGGTCGTTTGTAGTCCTTATATTACTTAATCGTTATCTGTTATTTTTGTGAGAGCATATGCGTGTAACTCAAAAAGTCTATTATAGAGTGTATGTATGGGCGTGGTATAATCTTATCATACGATATTAGACGTATTAATGCGTATGCTCGGATATAAATTTATAAAGAGTAAAATCAGTGCGTAGCGATATCTTATATCAAATTTCTGGTGTGAACAGTAATACAAGTTATATGCTCACTAAGCCCGGAACATTTGCTCTCTCTTTAAATGAAGCTTTATGAGATGATTCTAATTTACTATGAGATGGAACTAAAATTGGTATTTATAATGATGAGATCAAGCATTCAAGACCTTCTAGACGGCGCGAAGAAAATGTATTGAAAAGACGCCATTGTTTGATGGAAACTTACTAATTCTCTCGTTCAAATATATCGAATGAAAATGTGTGAAAGTTTGTTTTAGAAACTATTGTTTACTTTTTTGAACATTTAATCATATGTCCACACCCAACAATAGAGTAGCCTCTGTGTTTCTCTATCATGATTATACCATGCATCTCTTGGTATTTTTTGCGAATATTTGTTAGGCTGGTGATGGAGAGAGACTGCAGAATAAGTGGTCAGAAGTGATTGCAGAAGAATTCCTCGGTCTTGGATAAAATGCAGTTCATAGACATTTTAGCAATGTCAGGTTTAATGCTGCTTTGCACGTGAGCTAAGAAGTCTATTGGTGCCAAAAACTAGTGCCGAAAGGCTGTCGTGGAGCAGAAAGGAACGGGTCACAAAAATTTTTGTATACAAGTCTTTTATCTACTGAAAGACTCGAGATTGAAGTACAGATTTTGTTTTTGGTGAAGTCTCATAACAGATCGATTGATCCATGGGTTTTGAGTCACGATGCCTGAAACGAATTACGGGGCCAAATAGTGCAGGATGGATCTACAACTTAATTAAAATATTTCAACTTGTTTCCGAAGAAATAGCACGTAATGACAAGTCGATTAGGCGAAAACACTGTATTATTTGTATTTTGTTTTCTGAACACGTCGTCGGGTATTGTGCACAAGGATTATGTATCTTTTTCAGGATATGTATTGCTAGTTTTGGAATGTCAAACATTTTACAAATGAATTTTTTGTGAAATGACTATCGAAACGGAAGTTTTCATCGAACTTCAGAACAGACATTATGACAAATATAGACGATTGGGTTTGTGCACCAAATAACGATATATACGCACGTTCTCACAGCTGTTGACTCTCAAAATTAATAAATTCTGGCGAAGAAATTACATCACTTAAGTATAAATCCAATTTCTCCTACGCCCAGATCTTGCTCTGTGCGATCCGTATCTCAAACCCAAGATTGGAAAATGAAGTTGAACGTGAATATGAAACCGTGACAAATAAATAACACAATATAAAAATACACTGTAACAAGATGAACTAATCACACTTTCAGGAAAAATATGAACTTCCGGTACTTATATAGTATGAAACAGTGGAAATAGAAACGTTAAGTATACGACTTTTGTAACTCCCAAGGGTCTTAAGTTATCAGATAGGTAAGATTAAACTTATAATTTCAGGTAAAAGTCTAAATACACATAATTAAATTAAGACCAATCAGTTACACTTGCTTTTGGGACATAAATAATATATAATAAATAGTATATATATATGATATATAATATATATTATCTATATAATATATATATATATATATATTATATATATATTATATTATATTATAAATGAATTTATATTATATATAGATTTAAATATTATAACCTAAATAATTTTATAGGTTAATATTTACTATTTTCATTTACATACACAAAAATATAATTAAAACAACTAGTCCACTCGATTTTTTATGGGAATTAACGATATCATTGCTAATTACAGGTACATCTGTTGCTTGGGTTGTAATCGTTTTTATTTTGTCTTCTGGGTCGGTGTTGGACATTTGGTGGCTTTTGGCAATGATTAGTGGGTTTTTGCCTTGTTGTGCCTTTTATCACGCGTGTTATTCTTTTTACTAAATTTTTTTGAAAGTCTTTGTTTTTTACTAAATATTGGATTTTGACTTTTTAATAAATTTAGTGCTTTGATATTTTTTGGTTGAAATGTAAAATAGATCAGTATTAGTATTGGTTCAAGTTTTGGTATTCGTCGTTTTAGCTAAGTGGAGTTGTAGCGTAAGTTTATCAATAATGTAGGATTTGTTTGATATTGAAATATATTGCCAGACTGCGGTTTTTTTAGGGCATTGTTTATTTTGTAAAAATGTAAAGTGCAGGTATATGTACTTGTTTTAGTCAAACGTTTGGTAGATGGTTATTTTCCGTGAGGTATTTTTATATTTTTATTCTAGACTCTTAAATATATATAAATCTTTTTGGATATATTAGTATATATATATATATATGATAATTATTATATATTATTTTAATAGTATATATATATATTATATATATAATATATTATTTATATATATATTTATGACTTAATTTTCGGCAGATAACGTTCAGTAAAGTTAGAGCTGTTTTTAGGTGTAGGGTATAAGTTTAGGGATAAGTGATATAACGAGCGTAAATGAGTTTTACTTTTTAGGGTCGAGGATGGGAAGGGGGGGGAGTTTTTTAGGAGGTGGATGGGTGGTGGAACGGAACAGAAAAATTTAATTTTTTATAATAAATGTTTCAATTGGCCAAAATGAAGGAGAGAGTTTCCGATAAAGGTTCGAAAATTTTAACAGCATTTAAAAAATAAATCCCACTGGTACTTTGTTTGATTTATAATATTTATATGTAATTATATATATATAAGTAATATTATGTTGTTTATTATATTATTATATATATATTATATATTATATATATATATATTTATATATCTTTATATATTTATAATATATATATATTATAAGTAAGTTTATGAAATTTTTGTATGTATTAAAATTTTGAACATATAAAAAGTAATATTTCATTTAATGAACGAAATAGATAAAAAGAATTAAAATAGTGGTGCGAATAATTTTAATATATATATAATTATATATATTATATATTAAGTATAGTATATATATTTTATATAGTAGGTATATTATATATTATATATTTATTATTATATAATATAGTATTATATATATATATTTTTTTTTTAATTGAAATAGGAATACGGTAGAATTATGGCTTTCCAATGTATCAGGAAAGTTTATATTAATTCGAGCGGAATGTATCTAGAATGGCCTCTAATGTCATTTATGCTGGTATTTAAGACTCTATATGCCTAAACGTTTTTGGATATGTAGAACGCAGATTATTTTATAAGCTATTTTATATTTATTGAGTTGCTTGCGTGACCATTATTAGATGGTGTTATCAACCTTTATTTGGTTTTAATTTTATTTGTTAAAGAAATAATTCTAATCACTTGCCGTGGTTTCAGTTTCCACTTCGGAATCCTTATGAGAAGATTTGAATGTTTCTTGATTTATACCTAAAAGCTGTAAGCAGAGGATTATTGTACCAGTGGGTTGTAGTAATAATACAATATGCGAATCAATATTATGTATTTACAAATTTATGAAGCTTGGAAGATAATTATACTATTAAAATAAAACTTTATTTGAAGTGTTACCATATTTGTGCGAAGATACTGTCCATTATAAAATAAAACAATCGGATACTTAACCTCTAAAATAGATTTAGAAGCTTTTTTTACATAAAAGTTGTTTTAATACAATAGTTGGATTTAATATTAATTATTTATCATTTGTTTATCAGAAAAAATTCTACTAGTAGGATTATTGTTTTTGTGTTTTTTTTGTTTTGTTTTTGTTTTTTTTGTTTGTTTTTTTGTTTCTTGTTAAATTTAAGGTTCTTTAATTGATTAGGAAGTTTATTTATTTGTTTATCTGAGGTACTTTTGAAGAAATTTTATTATTATTGTAATATAATAATAATAATAATAATATAAATAATATATATAATATTAATTAATATATAATAATAATAATAATGTAATAATATAATAATATAATATATAATAATATATATAATAATCATAAAATAATATGTATATTATATATATGAGAATATTTCAAATGTTTCTTTTATAATAAGGAAATAATTTATAATATATATATTAATTATTATATTTTATATAATTATATATTATATATAATATTATTATATGCATGTTATGTGTACATATATAATATTATATATATTAATATTTATATATAATTATATAATTATATAGAATCTTATATATATTACTTATTCTATAACTAACTATACTATATCTATACTACTATACTACTATACTACTATATAATATAATATATGACATCCAATAATAGATATATTTAGATAATGTAAAAATAATAATATATATAATAGAATACTAATAATATGTCTAATATAATAATATAATATATAATAATAAATATAATAATATAGCAGGTAAGGAAATCAGTTGGAGTTTTTGGAAAAAGAAGCAACAAGAATTGGAATTTTTTCAATGGAAAATTTAAATAAAAACAAAAAAGTCATAGAAAAAAAATTAAAAATTGTTTTTAAAAAATTTTAAAACAAATAAAAAGTTTTATTTTGGAAATAAAATACGATGTACCAATTTGTGGGGGAGTAGAATATATATATTATATATATATATATATATATATATATATATATATCTATATAGTATATATTTTATTTATTATTTATTTATTATATATTATATTTTAATATATTATTATAATAATATATTTATTTATTATATTTATATATATATATATATATATATATATTATTATAATATATATATTATATACTATATATATATATATTATTATACTATTATATATATATATTATATTAAATTTTATAATTTTTATATTTGTTTTGTCTGGTTTGTCTGTCTGGTATGTTGTTGTTTGTTGTCTGGCCATGCCGTATGACTGGTGGTTTTTCTGTTTGTTTGCATTGCTTGTTGTTGTTGTGTTGGCGTTGCGTTGTATGCGTAGTGTCTGTGTGTCTGTCTGTCCTGCCGTACGTTTGTTTGTTTGTTTTGTTGTCTGGCCGTATGTTGCTGTTTATGTTTGTGCCCATATTTGTCTGTTTTGTCTTTTTTGTTTGGTATGTCTGTTTTGTTTGTTGTCTGTTGCGTATGTCTGTTGTTGTTTTGTCTGTCTGCGTATGTTGTCTGTTCTCTGCGTAGTTTGTTTGTTTGTCTGTCGTTGCGTATGTTGTTGTGTGTCTGTTGTCTGCGTAGTTGTTGTTTTGTACTTGTCTGTCGCGATGTCTGTCTGTTTATGTTTTGGTCCTGATATTGTTTCTTTTGTCTTTTTTTCCTCTGTTGTTGTTTGTTGTTTGTTTGTCTGTTGTTGTTGTTGTTTGTTTGTTGTTGGTATGTCTGTTGTCTGCCGTAGTTGTTGTTTGTCTGTTGTCGCGTTGGTTGTCTGTGGTGTCTGTTGTCTGAGTAGTTTTGTTTGTTTGGTCTGTCTGTCTGCGTTGTTGTCTGTTTATGTTTGTCCCTATATGTTGTCTGTTGTTTTTTGTTTGCGGTATGTTGTTTGTTTGTTGTTGTCTGTCGTATGTCTTCTGTCTGTTTGTTGTCTGGGTATGTCTGTCTGTTGGGGTACGTTGTTTGTTTGTCTGTTGTCTGCCGTATGATTGTTGGTGTGTTTGTCTGTTGGGTAGTTTGTTTGTTTTTGTTGTCCTGGCGTATGTTTTTGTTGTTTATTTTGTCTGATATTGTTGTTGTTTGTTTTTTGTTTCCTTGGTATTGTTTGTTTGTATTGTTGTCCTGCGTTGTCTGTTCCTGTCTTTTTGTTTGTCCTGCGTATGTCTGTTGTTGCGTAGGTTTGTTTGTTTGTCTGTCTGTCCTGCCGTATGTCTGTCTGCTGTCTGTCCTGCCGTACGTTTGTTTGTTTGTCTGTCTGTTCGTTTCTGTTTCTGTTTATGTTTTGTCTGTCGGCTATGTTTTTGTTTTGTTTTTTGGGGTTTGCGTATGTTGTTTCTGTTTGTTTTGTCTGTCTGGTATGTCTGTTGTCTTTGTTTGTTGTCTGCTATGTTGGTCTGTCCTGAGGTGTTTGTTTGTTGTTGTTGTCTGGGCGTTGTATGTCTGTGTCTGTCTGTCCTGCCGTACGTTTGTTTGTTTGTTGTCTGTCTGCCGTTGTTCTGTGTTTTATGTTTGTCCTGATCCTGTTGTCTGTTTGTCTTTTGTTCTGGTGGCGTATGTTGTTGTTTGGTTTGTTGTCTGCCGTTGTGTCTGTTTTGTCTTGTTTGTCTGTCTGCAGTATGTTTGTTGTCTGCGTACGTTTGTTTGTTTGTCGTCTGTTGCCGTATGTGTTTGTGTTGTCTGTCTGCCGTACGTTTTTGGTTTGTTTTTTTTTGTCTGTCTGTCGATATGTTGTCTGTTTATGTTTGTCCTGCCATATTTTGTCTGTTTGTTTTTGTTCTTTGGTTTTGTCTGTTTTTTGTTTGTTCTGTTCTGGGGGGTATGTTGTTGTTTGTTTGTTGTTAGGCGCAGGATGACTTCTGATCGGGTATGTTTGTTGTCAGTTTGTCAGTCCTGTCATTTTGTCAGTTCATCTCTCCTGTCGATCTGTCAATTTGTCTGTCTGGTCTGTCTTTGTCTGTCTAGTCTGTGTAGAAATTGCATGTACCGTATGTTTGTTTTGTTTGCAATATGTTTGTTCTGTTTTTCCTGGTTTGTCTGTTGTCTGATTGTTTTTGTCCCCTGCATATGTCATTTGAGTTTTTTTGTCTGTCCTGGTGTGGTCTGGTGTTAGTCTGTTTTTATTCTTGATTTTTTGTTTTATGGTCTTAGTTGTCTGTTATTGTCTTGGTCTGTATGTAGTGTTCTCCGTCCGTTTGTTTATCTATTATTTGTCTTTGGTATTTTGTTTTTTGTCTGTTTAGTTTGTATATTTTCCATGAATCTGTAGGGTTTTGGTAATAGTGTGCAGGTAAATTGCATTTAAATATATTTTCTTATTTGGTAATAGTGCAGGTTAACATCTGCATTTGTTTTGTCTTGTTTGGTAATAGTACAAGTATATTTGCATTTCAAGCCAATTTTGTTTTATTCACTAACCTATTAATGAGTGGAAATTTATCCTAATACATTGTAGTCTAAACACCATAAAGAATGGGCAAGTTTTTGTATCTATTTACTTTAAAAAAATAATAATAATAAAGTAATGAAATTTAAGATAAGTAAGCTTTAATTTTCAAAAGTTTGCATAATAAGTTGTTAATGATAAAATGCTAAAAAAAATAAAAATAAAAAAGGTAAAGATTTATATAGGCCCACATTAGAGAAGTTAACTGTCATTCACACCAATTAATTCTAGAAACTTGAATCGTAATTTTAATTATCTGTAGATATTAAAAATATTGGGCTTTAAAATTAAATTAAATGATTAAAAATTAGAAATAAATTCATGTAATAGGGCCTAACCAATAAATATTGCTATATATGATAATCTTAGTTATACCATAGTATATATATATATTATACTATATATATATATATATATATATTAATAATATAATATATATATATATATAATATATATATATATACTGGCACTTAGTATATATATCATACCGTAAATGCTGTTTAACCTATAGAATATACCTTCCGATGCTCCGCTGTGACGTCAGAAACGCACACGCCCAGATCTCCGCTGCTCGTCCAAATTGGAACAGTCATTTTAAGTTATCATATATCTCTAGATATATATTATAATATTATTATATATATATGATATATTATCTATATACTATTATATAATATCATATATATAATATAATATATTTATGCTGTTTGGACAACTTGATCTTTTAAAAATGTCATTTACTTCAGTTTGTTCAGTTAAATAGGTTGTTTTCACCTTTGGAAAATTATGCAATGTCCTTGTGTGCAAAGAATATAAGGTTAATTCTGTCAATAATGTTGCACTTCAACCATTCAAATTACTTACGACAAGCAAATCTTCACAGGAAGAGAAAATGTGAATATAAATTGATTCTAAGTGTTATACCCTTACTAAATAAGAATAAATTATTTTTAAGCACAGTGTTAAGTGCTCTGTATATTTTAATACTTCTATA
>JABUQX010030875.1:32500-52500 GCA_015478945.1 Trachelipus rathkii
CTTAAAAAGAAAATTATTATTATTATTATTATTATTATATTATTATTATTATTATTATTATATTATATTATCATTATTATTATTGGATCTAAAACAAACGTGAAACGATATTGTGAAGGTTAAACTATAAAGGAAAATCTTGTTGAAATTCCAGTTTCGTACCACTCCAAATTTATTTGAAATACGCTCAGTGCTTAATTGCCGTTGTCAGCGAGTGGTGTTTATTGTGTGAAAGGAAAATAAAATTTTAAATTTTAGTTTTCTGTAACTATTGGAATTATGTTTAATTAGAAAAATAAGGAATCTTAATGAGATACGGCTCAGTAGGATTAAGATTAGGAGGGGTTTAAAAAACGTGAGGAGGAATTGCAGCACCTCTTAAGCATTCAGGTTATTTTCTTTATGTACTCATAATAATCTCTTAATTTCAATATTTGAAATACTATTTGTATAGCGAATTTCTTTTAGTTATTTAAATCAGATTATCATTTTCATATACTCCTCAAATCTAAAATAATTTAATCATTTTTTTCTTTTGACTGCGTATTTAACAGTTTAGATTTGATTTATATATATATCTTGAAACCTCAATGGCAGAATATGTGACTTGCTTATCGTGCGATGTAACCCGATTGGAATTACTGTAGGTCAGTATATTTTTTTTTAGTTAGTGGTCAAGTATTTTCTTCGGATTCAAATGATTATGGAATTATTTTGTATATTAATAGGTATTGTTTTTTTTTTTATCTTTTTTTACTGTTTTGTGCTTTCATTATATTTTTTTTTATTATTTTTTGTAGGATTATTTTATATAATTTATTTTTTTTAATTTATATTTCTTTTTATTTATTTATTTTATTTTATTTTATGTTTCTATTTTTTATTTTTATTTTTTGTTTTATTTCATATTTTATTTAATTTATATTTTATTTTATGATTTATTATTATTATTTTTTTTATTTTATAATTTACTCTTTGTATTTGTTCGATTACAATTTTATTTTTTTTTTATTTATTTATATACTTATTTTTTTTATTATTTAATTAAATAGTTTATCATTTTTTTTAATTTATTTTCTTTTTTCCTTATTTTTTTTGTAAAGTATTTTTTATTTTATAAATATTTTTATTTTATTTTATTATATATTTATTTATTTTTATTTTTTTTTATTTATTTTATTTTTTTTTTTATTTTTATTTTTCTAGTGTAATTTTTTATTTAACTTTATAGTTTTACTATTTATTTTTTTTTCGAATAGTTTTAAATTCATTAATTATTTTTTTTTTTTATTATTATTTTTTTTATTTTTTTTTTTATTTTTATTTATTTTTATATTTATTTACATTTTCTTTTTATTATTTTTATATTTTGTGTTTAATTAATTCTTGTTGGGTATGTAGTAGGTGTGGTATTCTTTGGTTTATCTTGTATTATGGTATTTATGTATTAGCTGTCTTTAGTTATATGGGTAGTGCGGGGCTTTATCGGAAATAGGCATCAATTGTATTTTACTGTTATAGTTTTAATTATTGGATATTAGTGAGGTATTTATATTTTTTTATTATATAATATATATATATATATACTAATATAATATCTTTTTTTTATAGTTATATATTTTATTTTTGTGAGATCTATTGTCTATGGGGACCTGGGCCCACGGCTCAGAGCGAAGAGAGAGTCGGTTCTAACTGGGGAGACGTTATTGTTGTTTTGTTTTATTGGTTGTTTTTGTGGTAGGTTTCTTGAAAATTATTCAGCATTATTTGGGGAAATTGGGTGGCATTGGCGGGCGAAAGATGCATACAGCGCATCATCATTCATATTTTTCATGTTTTTCTTTTTCTGAAATATTAAATAATACCAAAATATATAATTAAAATTATATCTTACAGTCCATAATTAGTGTAGCCCTAGGTGATCTCTAATTCCAAAGCGGGGGCCTGGCGCTCCCCTGTTACTTCAGGAAGATGACCGATTGATGTGATTTCGGGGAGCGTTGCCCCCGTGTTGGAGAGCTATTCTGTTTGGTTTTTATCGTTTTTCATGGTTAATGTGGGACTTAGCCGCTTGGGGGTTGCGCCGCCCAGTGAATCGCTATGCATATGTTCTATTCATGTTGTGTCTGCCGAATGTATCGTCGGGCGTTGACGTCTAACGTGTAGGCCATGGGACTAATTATGTGGTGATGTCAATTTACGGTATTGGTCTGTTTTTTGGTTCCCCTATCCTCCTTTTGTTTAGCGCGCTACGCCCGTTTTATTCCCTGCAATCCTCATGTTTGCCATTGGTTTTGGAGTTCAGCCGGGTACAATGAGCTACTTTTCAACGTCTACTTGGTCCGAATCGAAGTAGGCGTGAGCTAGGCTTTCAATGAAAGGTAAGCTGAGGAATCCTATGGGACGTCATGCTGTTTTATGGCCCCTGTTACACTCATTTGGTGCACAGCGGGCGAAGACGCGCACATTGGTTTACGTGACATGAAGCCTACTTTCACGTCTACTTTTCATGAAAGTAGTCTGAGTCATTTTCCTATTGTTACGTTTATCGCTATTAGCTGTCCTAACCTCATGTGCGTGGCGATTATCTCCGCCGTACATTAAATGGTTCAGTGGCTGAACCCGTTCGATCACGAGGCTGTGCGCGAGAGTGTCGTCCAAGAGGCCGATCTGATGTGGTTGCACGACGTCTGTATCCATCGTGTTGAGTCTTAATGCCTCAACAGGTACTATTTGGCTGGTTCGCAGCGGGCACGTCTGACATTAGCTGAATGGTGTTTATGCCTGCTTCGTAATTGACGTCACCTTGTAGTTTGTTTATGAGTTGTTTATGCTGCCGTTCTGTTATGACGTCAACTCACTGCAGTTCCTTCGTTTTCAACTGATTTAGCGAGGTCAAGGCAGATCGGTCGGGGTTCATATAGGCCTGTATCATTGTGGGGGTTTTGGTCTCTTTTTTGAGCTAGTCCTGCATCGGTAATAGGTTTCCGGTGTCTATATTCTAGCGTTTTCTGCGACCGTCCACGGACTCTGTGGTGGGTAGTGCCTATGTTAGCGGAGTGCAAGACAACTAGCTATGACTGGGCAGAATGTTTGCTATTAATGTTTGCAAAAGCATTTGTGTTTGCTACATATTACAACTATTGCATACAAGAGTCGTCGCCGGTTTTTTTTTGTGTTCCGTTTCCGGAGGTCGGGGTGAAGAGGCGAGGTCGGAAGCTACCCGAGCTACCCGGGAGCGTTCCGAGGAGTTCGCGGCGGCTGGGTGGGGATGGCGCGCGGGGCGAAGCGCGCGCCGAGAAGGCGGGATGTAAATATGGTGTTGTGCGGGAGCATTGGGGTCTGTATAGAGAAAGCACGATTTTGTTTTGTACTGGGATAGCCCTGTGGCGCGCTGAAGAGGAGCCGTGAAAGGTGTCGTGGTATGTTGGCTGAGTGTCTTGTGGGGTGTGGGGGATGGGTTTTCCCTGGTTGCGTGGGGGGCACGGCAGAGGGACGCAGGAGGCCTGGAGGGTGGGCGGAGAGAACGTCGTTTGGCGGGGTCTGTTTAAGTCTTGGTTACTGTTTCTTTAAGTCCTACCAGAAACATGGGAAGAATGGAGATTGGATTGAGAGAGGGTAGTAGAGAGTAGGTGATAGGTGATGAATGTATATATAATAATGAATGATGTATTTAGTGTGAGATGAATATATTTGGTTGTGTTGAGATGATAGTGGAATTAGAGGAGGTTGAAGGGATTGGCAATTATATGTGAGGGTAGTATAAGTGTGTGTATAGGGTGTGTGCGAATATGAGGAGTGGATGGTATTAGGAGGGAGAGGATGGGAAGGGTGGAGAAGTATGAGGAGTGATGGAGAGGGAGAAGTAGAAGAAAGAGGAGAAGTGTTTGAAGGAGTGAAGTGAGGTGATAATGAGGATATGAGATGATAATAGATATGTTAAGATGTGGAATGGTGTTGAAGGTAATGGATGAGATGAGTATGTGAACGTGTGCGATTGTGAATTGAAGATGAGGAGGATAGGTTAATATGAAGTAGGATAGGTGGGCGAGTGATGTTGAGGGTGAGGGTCGGGTGGTGAGTGTGGAGAAGCGGTGGGGAGGTAGGGGCCATGACGATGAGGGGAGAGTAGGTGATAGTAGGTTATATGGGTGAGGTAGATGGTGGGTAGGTAGGAGGTAATGAGAGAGTAGAGTGAGGTGTCGGGTGCGGGCTTGAGCGACGGTACCGGCGGCTAGGGGGAGATCTTGGAGCGGTCGTATAGTAGGGAGGTAGGGTGATGAAGGGTAAGTGGGAGTGCGTGTGCGGGGGTGGGGGGTAGTTAGCGGGTGGGGTTGGTGCGTTAAGGGGGGAGAGGAGAAGAAGGTGGTTGGTGAGGGAGTTAGGTTATGTGCTGGGTGGATTGTTTGAGGGTATGTATGTGGTTGAGTGATTAGGTGAGGTGGTTGTGGTTTGAGTAGGGTGATGGGATGGAAGGTGGAGGTGTGGGGTGGTGGGGGTGCGGGGTAGGGCGGGTGTTAGGAGGAGTAGCTGATGTTTAGTATATGCTGTATGTATTTGTATAGTATATATGCAAATATTTTGTATATATTATGATTATATTATTATGATACGTAGCGCGGGGATGGGGGTATGAGTGTTGGAGTAGGTGAGGGTGAGTAGGGTGACGGGGTAGTGGGTAGGGGTGATGAGGCTGAGGAATAGATCAGGGAGTTTATAGTATGGATGTAGTAATAGTTTTGATGTGATGGATTGTGAGTGAGGTAGTGAGGTGATAAGGGGTAGTGTGGGGTGAATATTATGGTGTGTACGTATTACAGGTGTGAGTAGTGGTGTGTTACTTATTATTTAGGTTGGATCTGATTAGTTGCTTGAGGGGTGGTAGTTTTATATGTGCTGTGTGGATGGATAGATGTACAAGGGGTTGTGTATATGATTGTCATAGTGGATTATAGAGTGGTAGTGCGTGGTAGTATTTATTATTGGGAGTATAGTTATTTATTTATTTAGTTAGGGTGTTGGTGTTTACCTATGAACTTTTTATGATTACATAGATATGAGAATAAGTAGATGGTAGAAGGGTAAGTTAGAGCAGGGGGATGTGGAGTGTTATAAGGGGTTAGTTTTCGAGGGTGGTGGGTGGGAGGAGGGGGATGGTTGAGTCGTTTCTTAGCAAGTGATCGCGTAGAGTATAAGGGTAGGTGTTATCAGGTGAGAGAGAATGCCTATAGAAGTTATTTATATAAGAATTGCATGTGAGAAAGTTTGTTTATGTGGCTCAGACAGACAATTTTCGTACATAAGCACTAGTAGGACCTTATAAGAGGTGGTAAGAGGCGGTGGAGTCTTGTTCATCTATCAGGCAGAGCGGAGCCCATTGGTGGCATAATGAGCTTGTGATTGGCATGAAAAGGTCTTGCGATGAAGCCATCACGTTTGAAAAAGGGTCCAGTTGGATCGAAAGATGTTGTTCTGTTAGGTGAGTGTATTTGTTTGGTGTATTTGGTGTCTTTTTCGGTGGTTGGATGTTCATATGGAAAAGTAGATGGTTTCTTTTTAGAGAATATGTTTGTGCTATGAATGTTTGTGTTTTCTGTTTCAGTGGAATGGGCGTATAGAGACGGGTTAATAATATACACCTTGGAGTTATAGATAAGGTAATGAGGTAGTATAGAAGGGTATAGATATATGGAGGTGGATGAGTAGGGTGATGGAGTATATTAGTATTAGGTATTAATAGGTATCATTTTTTAGGAATAGATTTGTAGTGAATTTAGAGATGTGGTTGGGGGGTAGATAGGTGAGGTAATTGGGATGTTAGTAGCATAAGGTTTGTAGGCGCGGGGTGTGTCGTGGATGGTAATGTATATACAATTCATTAGGTGTACTTCAATTTTCTTACCTAATCCTTTGGTGTAGTTTGTATTGTGGCTGAGGGAGGGAACCGAAGGGACCGACGCGACTCTACGTTCTGTGACCCGATCAACAACATAAGCGAGACAGAATAACAGCTTACAGCTTGTGTTAGTGAGGATAGTGGTGAGTAGTAATGTAATATGAGTTAGAGTAGAGAGGCTGTAGGCGCGAGTGAAGGAGCGTGGATTGATAGGTGATTCGAGGGGTCGTATAGGACTGTTATAGGGGAGGGGTGCGGGGCGTGGTAGGTTAGATGGTAGTTGTAGTAGTGGGAGGGTGAGGGGTAGGTGATTTGATTTACTGAGTGGAGAGTAGGTAGGTAGGAGAGTAGTAGTAGTAGTGGAGTAGTAGTGAGAGGTGAGAATCACAGGGGGAATGGTGTGTGAGATTAGAGCTAAGGCGGGTATGTGTGTACTGAGGAGGATAGGATAAAGGCGAATAAGGTATGTAGTATAGGATGAATGAGGTAGTTATAGTAGAGACGGAAGGTGCAGGGTAAGTAGTAAGGTTTTGGTTAGTATTGGTTATGTAATTTTGTATTTGATATGTATTAGTAGTGTATGTTTTTTTTTTATTGTATATTATGGTATGATGCGAAGTATGTTTTTCATGGTATAGGATTACTATATATATATAATATATATATAATAGGTGTTGGGTTGTTTAGTTATTTATTGTATTGATGGCTCATGAGGTAGTGAGGTAAGGTGAGTGATGAGGCTAGAGAGGAGGGTAGGTATAGGTGAGAGTGGAAGGAAGGGGTAGTATGGTGTATAGAGGTAAGGCGGGAGGTATGGAAGTAGTGTAGGAGGATGAATGTGATTTTTTTTCTTGTGGGTAGTTGAGGGGTTATTTTTCTTGATATATGCGTGTGAGGTAGTGTATAATATGGGGGAACGGAGTAACGCATGTATTTTCCGCATTAACAGCAAAAAATTTCTTAATACTTATTATCTCATATCGTCAAAAACTAAACTAGCAGGGAAAAAGGAAAATACATTGCTTGGGAATGCTGGTCCAATTTTAGTCATAGGAAAAATGTAAAAAAAGAAAAAAAAAAAAAAAAAAAGAAAAGAAAAAAAAAAATCTCAAAAACTACAATATTTAATTTTGCTTCTTTGTTTTTTTTTTTTTACTAAAGAAACCCAAGGGTAATTGGATAGGGTAAGGGTTGAGCGATTAGCCGCACCGGCATGGCGAGGGAGTGGCGGGGGTCTAGCTCGGGCCTTCCGGGGAAGCGTAGAAGCGGGGGAGAGCTGTGATGGTGGCCGCCCCCGTGCGCGCGGGGAGGAGGTGGCTGCTCGGAATGTTCGTTGTGTGTGTGGCCCGCTCTTTGAGTTTCTGGGTGGGGTCCTTATAACCGCCCCGTCCCCGTAGCGAGGGTATGAAAAGACGATGCCGCGCCAGCGTGTGGGTGTCGCCGGACGGTCGGCTGCGAGCCCGCCTAACATTGCCGTGTAAGAGTAGAGCCTTTAGCGGAAGAGTAAGTGAGTAGTGATGAGGTAGTATGGAGTAGGATTGGGATGAAGGGAGTCCCTCCTGTGGCTTTCGCTGATAGACATTAAAATAAATAGGGGTACAGAATGGGTATGGAGATTTGATTGTTTTATTGTTATGTGTATTTTATTGGGATTGAGGGTTTGTTGTTTGTAGTGGTTACAGGTTGTCTAACGGTGAGAGAGTATTTACGAGAGGATTTCCAAAGAGATGGTGTAGTGTCGCTGTTTTCAGGCTGGGTAGCGTAGTTGTAGTGGTTTGGGAGATCAGTTATCTTTTGTTGTTTTTGTTGTGTTTTGATGTGGGTGTTTTTGGGTGGTTTAGAGTGGTTTTGTTTTTTCTATGTGTAAGTGAAGGAGTTTGTCGGGCGCACGTAGAAAAGGTTGGACCGGAGGGGCGCGAATGTGCCAAGCAATGGTGGTTTCCTGTTGTCGCCCTGGATGAGGCTATTGTAGGTTTGTATTGAGATATTCTGATTTTAAAATTATATTTTGCTGTTAAATGAAAAATGGGTATAAAGCCTAAATATATATATAAGTATATATATATATATAATATATATATATATATATATATATTATATATATTTTTTTATTATATAATATTGATTATATATATTTATTATCTTTTATTATGAGAGCATTGTTATTAGTTATTGATTATATTTGAGTAACTGTATATTTCTAATATTATTATTGACTTATTATAGTTCGCATTACGTATTGGGTATTATATCTTTTATATTAGTAGATTTATTTATACTTATATATATATATATTATATAATGGTAGATATAATATATATTATGTAATAGGTAATATATATATATATATATTGATAAATAATGGTAGTGGTACTAGTAGTAGAGTTGGAAAAATCACATGGATATATATAAAAATATGTCTATATATATTATATATAACTTTCAACATGAATGTTTATTATTATATATTAATATAGTATATATTATTATATATTATATATATATATATATATATATATATATATATATATATATATAATATATAATATATATATAGTATATATATACAATATATTATGTATATATATATATATATATATATATATATATATATATTATTATATATATAATATAATATATATATATATATATATATATATATATTATTATATATACATTATATTATATATATATATATATATATATATATATATATATATAATATATAATATATATTATAATATATATATTTATTTTATTTATTCATATAATATATATATATATATATTTTATGTTATATATAATTATATTTTATATATATATATATATATAATATATATTTAAATATTATATTTATCTTGGATATATATATATAATTATTTTTTATTATTTATTTATATATATATATATTGGTATATATATAATATATTTTTATCATTTATATTATATTATATTATATTTTATTGGCAGAATACGCAAGTTTATTTATCTAAATATAACTAGTTATTACATGCTGATAAACTAACTTTGAGCTAAATATGTTTTTTAATATATATAATGATATTTAATATATATTATATGTATAATATATATATGTATAACTATATACTATAATAGTATATATTATATTTACTATATTTTGATATTATATTATATTTTGTTATATTATCTATATTTATATATAGGATATAATACTACTATGGAGAATATAAGTGTTACAGTGAGAACAACACTAGAAATAATATAATATATTATATTATTTTATTTTTATTATTAGTTGATTATATTTATATATATATATATATATATATTATTATTATTATTATTTAGTATATTATGTTTATTTATAGGAGTTTAGTATACGATACTATAACTATAGCACTCCCAGGAGAGGGCTTTCGCGCCGTGTCAGTTGGACAAGCAAAAATCTTCATCTGCTGGCCCGACAACGGCTTAACCCTATAGAGACTTCTTAGAATAAACGATTTTCTCGGCGTAAATGGTTTCACGACCCAGTCCTCGAGTGTAACCTCTCAGGTAGGAGTATTTTCACTCTTCTGTTCTGCAGTGAGAAACTAGCATCTGTTCTTGCGCCAGATTAGGTTGGTCCTACAAGAACTCGTATGCTGCCGTGAGAGCGTACGGAGGAGTTCTTCTTTTTTAGGGCGCTCATAACGATTCTAGTCTACTGTCTGCAAGCTAGCTAAAAAAGCAAATAGTGAAAGTGATACGCGGGGTTGCTAGTCCGTCCTTGTCGCCCGTCATTTACTGACCATGAGCGAAGAAATGACTCTTCCTATAATCCGATCTTCCAGGTGAATCATCACTGTCATCTTTGGTCCATATATATTTTCAAGTTTTTGTCTATATTTTTTTTATATGTAACTTATATATATATATATGTTTTTAAATAAAAATGAACATAGCTATAAAAATTTTTGTCTACTATCCTCCGAGCTTTGATTCTTTGAGTGTAAAGATGAAGTCCTTTTCTAATTAGGTATTATTTATACGATGTATTGTGGAAAGAGAACCGAAATGAAAACTTTATTGTTGCATTTGTTATTTTTTATTTTTACTTTGGTTATTAAATATTAAATTTTTGTACTATATTACTTGATATATTTCTGATTTTTAATTTATTGGTTTCAAATTACGTTGGTAATTTTGAAATATTTTAGAATTTTAAGCAATTTTTTATTTGTACAGAGATTTGTTTTAAAGCCAGAGCGTGTCTGAGCCTAGTGTAGAGCAGAATGTAATGAAGCCCACAAGCCAGGTCACACAGCAAAAGTACTTTTCTTCTTCATCTGAGGCATCAGGTTAAATACCATGTTTAGAAAACTTAGCGTCGGGGAGGTTCTTTTTGGAATTTTCTGCGCGTCTTGCATTCAGTCGGTTCTCGTTGTTGTTTTCTTTTTGGGGCTTGGGATTTTCTTTTTTCTCGGCTAGCTTTTGCTTGTTAGTTGCTGTTCCGAGTCTCCAGACGTACAGTCTAGGATTGTATTACTATTTATTGTGAGTAGTATTTATGTTATATATTGTCACGAAATATCTTGGAGTAGTAAGTAATGTTAATTTGTTACTTGTAATTATTCTTTTTATGATTGTTCATATATTTTGTTTATATATATATAATTTATTATATATATATTATTATTATATATTATATTTTATTATTATATTATTATATTATAGATTATCAAAATTATTATTTTTAACTTATTGAAAAAAAATAAATAAAAGCAACTGTTCATTCTACTCTTTATTTTGGAATTTGCACAAATAATTTTATGTTTGATCATACCGTCTCTTAATTAAATATAATATTATTTAAATAATTGACTTAGATAAATGAATTTGTTTCTTACTTATTAATCTGAGTAATTGATTACATTTATTTGTTATTAATATCATGGAAGCTATTATCCTTTTGCAATAATTTATTTTTAATTATATTTGAAGGGATAGACATAGATTTTAGCCCAAAACTTTACAGCTCTGTGCATTGGTTCATCGTGGCTTACTCTCGTATAGTGCACATAAAATTGCACGGCTTAGATTGGGACACTACACTCTGTAGATCTTTACTTCTGATTGGTTCA
This sequence comes from Trachelipus rathkii, assembly GCA_015478945.1. Lineage (NCBI taxonomy): Eukaryota > Metazoa > Arthropoda > Malacostraca > Isopoda > Trachelipodidae > Trachelipus > Trachelipus rathkii. Next base: position 43,502 of record JABUQX010030875.1, read on the forward strand.
TTTACTTAAATCGAACACAATAACTGTTTCTATGGGGCGCAGGGATGTCCACGCATTAAAATATGTAATAGAAACTTAATTTTACAATAATACATCTTTTACAAAGTAACGTTTTTTTCTTAGAAGTTACTAAGTAAAAGGTGTGTTTTATTTAGGTATACTCATGACACATGCATACTGTGTGTGGGATACTGTACACAATTACTTATAGTCAATTCTAACTCACAGTCCCGAATCCCAGTTACAATCCCTCATACAAGTCACAGTCTCGCCTCTAGATTGTTAATTTTCCCAATGGCAAGGAGAAATGTAGTCTGAAAATTTAATAAAATTCAACTTTATATAATTATATATTACTTAATTTCAAAAGTCACTTAAAATTAATTTAAAACAATTATTCAAAGTTAATTTTAAAAGTTCCTCATCTTTTAACTAAAAAAAATTAATTGAATTTAAAAAATAATAAAGTTAATGTTAATAATTTGACTTAAATTTCATTCTTTTTATTACAAAATTTTATGATTATTATTATTATTATTATTATTATTATTATTATTATTATTATTATTATTATTATTATTATTATTATTATTATTATTATTATTATTATTATTATTATTACTTTTATTACTATTATTATTATTATTATTATCTATTATTATTATTTTGTTATTATTATTATTATATTAGTATTATTATTATTATTATTATTATTATCATTACTTTATTATTATTACTTTATTATATATTTTATTTTATATTATTATTACTTATTATTAGTATTATAGACTATATATTATTATATTTATTATTATTATTATTATTCATATTATTGATTATATTCATTTTTATCATTATTATTGATTAACTTTTAAGATTATTATTACTTTTCATTATTTATATATTATTTTATGTATTATTATTATTTAGTATTTTTTATTATTTTATTATTATTTATTAATTATTATTATCCTATTATTATTATTATATTATTATTATTATTTATTGATTATTATTATTTTTTTAATTTTTCGATTTTTGATTATTATATTATTAGTTATTAATGTATTAATTTATTATTATTAATTATTATTGATTATTATTATTATTATTATTATGAATGATTTATTATATTGTTTCCGTTTATTATTACCTGTATCTAATTAATTAAAGCGACTTTTGGTAAGAATTAAATACTTTCAAAATATATTAGAAATAACGACATTCTTAAAAATTGTTCATTTTAAAGCTTTTCAATCGAAAATAGTATGTCCTACCCTCAAAAAAGTAATTATGGCTAAATAATATATATAATTATTTTTTTAAAAAATTAACTAGCTCTAAAATGAAAAATACCTCTAAACCTTACGGCAAAGATTAGAATTATATAAGGCTAACCGTAAAAAACAAAATTGAACATAAATATAATAATTATAATTGACTGTTCATATTACACCTGACTTTACCTATTCCCCAACTAACATGTATAGAATTAATATATAAGATTTCCCAATCTTCTTTATTCTTCATGCACTTTCCTTACCGTCCTTGTTGATTTTTTTTTTTTGGTATCTACAGAATTGAACAAAGATGGGCTAGCAGGGAGTAAGGTTTGTTGATTAATGCATTTGTTCTGATAAGATACAGTGAGCAATAATTCCAGAATGTCTCCACGTACTGTTCTTTTGTCCCATGCTCAATTTTTATGAGTAATTTAGAATGAAACTTGTATATTGTGAAAGCGTCCTTGTTTACAAAGATACAATACAATTGAAGGGATTCCTTCAATGTGGACGAGTTAGCGCTACTTTATCCGAGATAATTAGAGGATTTTTATAAAAAAAACCAACTTTAACTACTAAATCTTATAAAAATAGTTACAATCATTGGGTTAGAGAATGTCACTTCTATGGCCGTAAATTGAACTTTCTTCCTAATTCTTCAAATAATTCTTTCCCTTCTTATCATTGAATTTTTTTTTACATAATTCTGATATAATCACGTATTCTCTATGGGTGTCAAATCAGTTCACATGGATAGTAGAGCTCGTCACCAACATATCAAGCAGAAAGCTGAAAATATTCGTGCCAGTAGATAAAAGCGTTGTAAACCATTGGTTATTATTTTCTTTATTTAGGGTATTCCTATATGATATACAACACAGAAATACATAGCTTTAAATACACGTTGGTGGAATTTTATTATTTTTACCTTCATAAGACAAAAATATTTAAACGGCCTTAGCTTCCATCAAAATGTTTCAAGATCATTAATTACAGAATAATTGATATTTTTACAAATGAAGAGTATATTTAAAATAAAAAACGTTATATAAATAATTGGATTTGATAAACCATATTTGATTTCTTGTCTAAAGAAAACTCTGACAAATTGGATTAAATAATTAGATGTAAATATTTAATGAAAAGTTATTATACCACTTTATGAAGATGTACTTTTTAATGAATAAATTAAGAGATTAAGATGTGCTCCTTTGAGGCCCACGCTTACTAGTCCTGCAGTAATTTTTTATAACATTAACTCTCGCTCTTGCGTAACATAACAAAATCTCCAACTATAAGTATAATAATGACTGAATCATATAGGTTTTTACGTGTGACCAATTGGTTCCATATTGATTTATAAACAAACAATAACAACTGTTAATATATATACAAATATATAACTACTAATATCAATACTTAATTATTTATAAATAATATATAATAAATATCATAATAAATATACTATATATAATATACATAAAATAAGTAATAATATATAATAATATAGATAATAATATAAGATATACTAATATAATATTATATGGGAAAGAATATTACATTCCATAAGGATGCTTACGTTCGATATATAGATATACCTGAAAGCCGCGTGACGCATTAGTCCACGTCCAGACGCTGCATGGTCAACGATTTTGATTCCAATGTGATGCGATAGAAGCCTTAGCTGGTACTTTACGCTTGTAAGTTCATAGAAAAGTAGTAGGGATAGAATATAGATAGATATAATATATAATATATATACTCAGATATAATATATATAAAATATAAGTATATACGAATATATAATATATAGTAAGATATATAATACATAATATATTATTATATAAATCCATATATAGGGTAAATACAAATATGTCCACACAAATGGTTTGAAGGATAAAGAATTTAAATGAAGTAACAAAAATGTGATTGTTGTGCGAAAATCAAAGGGTGTCAACAAAACACTCATTCTTATAAGGTTCCTAAAATATGTTTTAAATTGTTGGAAAGGAGGAACTGAAAATATCATCAACTATAGACGTGCAAATACCCACGAGGTAGCCCACCCCGACTGTCAGGAGTCGGGCGTCACTCGGCCGTCATAGAAGAAAAAAACAAGGTGACACGGGGAGGGACTAATCACCCCCTCCGCCGGGAATGGGTCCTGAGAACATCCCACGAACTCAGATTGGATCATATTGAGGTCGCGGCGGGTTAAACACATCCCGGTCCATCCCCTCAGACACGCTAAAAAAAAAAAAACTAATAAGGAAGGTTATGAAAAAATAAAAAATATAAACAAAAAGAAAAAAAGAAAAACAAATAAAAAAAAAGGGCAAAAAACGTCCAACCCCCTGACGAGTCCAGCCAAAAGTGAACGCCTTATCGGCTCATTCGAGGCCCCTCCTTATAAAAAGACGAGGGGTAAATAACTCCAAATAAAAAAAGGCAATCATTTCCTAGAGGGAGCTCGAATTGGATGGACTCAAACATGGGCACATCATATAGACACGGATAACCCAAACACACAAATCGAACGACTAACAAGATCGGTAAAGCACAGAACTCACTACAAACTTAAGACTGAATCCCACTGTGCTGAATGTTAAAACATAGCGCCGTAACTATATTTACTTGATAGACTCGTTTAAGATAGCTGCTGCGATAGATGAGAAAGCCCAGCATAGCCCAGAGGCATTTATGTCACAGGCAAGTTATACCTTTGGACCGCCTACGAATTTGGCCACAGTTTAAATGTAGGCAGAATTCCAAAGAAGATGAAACTAAAGAAAAAAAAATCTGAAGGATGGACAATAGGAAGACTGCGAGATATGGTAAATAAGAAATACCTGAGGATATGCTGAATACAAGACAGTAGGAAAACGGGAAAAAAATGCAAAAAAAAATCAATTCAACCTTCCCTCCAACCACTAACAACGAATTAAGAAAATCAATACAGAATAAAGCACAAAAGATCAATCGCCAAGATGAGAAAAATACAAAAGAAAGAAAAGGGGCAAAAAAAGAAAAAAAAAGAGGCAAAAAGAAAAGGAAGTAAAGAGCAGAATATAACGCAGAACGCAATCACAGAATCCCCAACCCATCGAATGAAGCGCCATTAAGTACACCAGCCTGATAAATAGTTATTAAATCCTCAATGTAAGGGTTCATCCTTAGGCTGGCCTTGTACAAATACTATATATATATATAAAAATATAATCCTATATAAATATTTACGTATTATCCTTATAATTTTAGGTAATTGGTAATGATAAAGTTAGAAAAGTGAAAATAAAGTAAAAATACTGTAGACCAATAGAAAGCTCAATACTGTGGTTTGAGTCACACTAATATGATATGATATAAGATCCTATATCCTATATAAGTATATAGGTTATATTACAAAAAAAAAAATTAGAAATTATATATTATTTACCTTTACTGTGTAATACATGATACTACGGTGATGATATGTATAAGGGGGATAGTAAGAAGAGAAAAGGCGAAGAGACCAAAATTACTAATATAACTGCGTACCTCACTAAATAAATAATATATATAAACTAGTAATGAGTAGTAGCAATAATATGTTGCTTATGGTAATGAACTGATGTAATGGTATTGTAATAAAGATGTAATGGAATAGTAACAAAGGTATAATGGAATAGTAACAAAGGTATAATGGAATAGTAACACGGGGTAAGTTACCCAAAATAAACCAATAAATAATATTGTGAATAATAATTGAGGAAATTAAAAGATACATGAATACAAGTATTACAACTCGAAGAAATTTTAAGTACATACGGTATAAAATGAAATATATGATGTAGCAATAAGGGTAGAGTATAAGAGTGAGGAAAAGACACGATAAAGCTCCATTATACGTACTCACTCAGCATCATAATATAAGGTAGGTATAATAAAAGGGGAATATAAATAAGAGATATATATTATATAAGTAGTAAATAGCTAACGTATAGTATGTACACATAATATAAAAACCATACCTCAAGAAAGGAGGAGAAACCCAAAAAAAAAAAGAGAAAGGAGGAATTCAAGAAGGCATACATGGAGAAGTAAAATAATAAAAATATAAAAATAAGAATATAATATACGTCAACAAACCTCTTGGACAATAAAAAAAAAATACAATCGAATTAATGTCTATATCCCTTACCCCACCTTTGAACTAGTTTCTACAGACCTTTAATTAAGAACTGAGATATAATGAAAATATCTCTAGTAATAATATAATAAAACTTACTTGTATCTTATTGTAACATTCTAATAATCTTACTGTATTTATATGAGAGAATGATATTGCATAGAAAGCAATATAGGGGACTTGATGACTAGATATAGCAACCTAAATATTGATAAAATTATTTTAAAGTAATAAAATAACATTGATTGATAATTAGGGAATTAGATCACCACCTATGGTCATTAGACTCACAGGTGAAAAAAGAGAAAATATGTTATGAACTGATTAGCATGAAGATAAATTAATGTTTACCTATTATATATTATTTACTTGATAGATTCAACGTCTGTCAACGATGTATTGACCTAAGTATGTAGGAAGTAATTACAAGATATTAGCCAAAAAAGAGCAAGATTATCAAGAAAACACTGAATTCAAACAGACGAGACAAGATATGTAATGAGTAGAGAGAATATATATTAATATAAAGATATAATATAGTATAATATAAATTAATATAAGAAGAAGGAGGTGAGAGCATATGGAAAATTAAAATATAGTAAGGTATGGATGATAATAGTGATGAAAACTATCAAAGGCCTTTCCTTTCTTTCAAAAACAAAAACTGAATATCAGTACATAAGTATATATATATATCCTCGATATAATAGCTATAATAATATAATAATACTAATAGTATCAGAAGTATTATTAGCAGAAATAATACGGAAATCAAATAGTAGTAGTTGAGAGTAGTAAAAGAGATATATAAAGTGGTGAGATATAGTGATAACTAGTACTCTCTCAATAATAATAATGAATAAAAGTTAGGAAAATAAATAATACAAAATTATATTATAAATAAATATAATCCGCAATAAAGTTCTTGTATAGAGGGTAGTACACGAAAATAGTAGAATGAGAAGCGAGCAGGCACGGTAATTAGAAGAACAGGACTCAAATAAACGGCGCAAACCCCACAGTGGTCAACAGGATACAATAATGGAAGAGCTCTCTGTAACAACGGCAAATCCATAGTATCAAGTTAATAATGATGCAGCGGGCCACTGTAAACCGGGCTAAGAAAATGAGCGAACAGAGCACGCGTGCGACAGAATGTGGATCCATACTAAGCCCTTACATAAACAGAAAAATATATAAAATGCCAAGATATAGTAAGTGTACTTTTTGTTACATTGTGTAATTTTTAAGCTAAAAATTAAATAATAAATATAGTGATAGAGTAGGTAATAAATAATGTGAAACTAATCGCGTGTAATATAAAGTCTATCCTCATAAAAAATAAATATAATTGAAATAAAAATAAATATGTATAATAAATAAAAAAATGTTAAGGGTTGACTTAATATGGGCAATAATTATGCATACAATCTATTTGACTATGAGAGTGATAAATTAATCCAGTAACTCATACTGCAGTTTGATTTAATATATATAATAAATAGTTCCAAAGGTGTTAGATAAGTAATATTTACAAACAAGTGTGGTTCATTGTATTTTAGACGAAAGATGTGCAATTATTATACTTTCTCTGTCTCCCATTGGTCCCATAGGCCCAAGGGGTCCAGGGGGTCCAGGGGGTCCTCTTATTCCTTTTTCTCCAATTCTGCCAGGAATTCCGGAAGGTCCAGGGAACCCAAGATTTCCTTTCTCTCCAGTTAAGCCTGATTGTCCTTGTAAACCTGGTGCTCCGTCAAATCCTCTCTCTCCCTTCTGTCCTTGTTGCCCTTGTACTCCAATAAGCCCAGCGTTACCTTTGTCACCTTTAGATCCTATAGGACACAAAGGTCCAGGTCTACCAGGGTAACCTCTGTCTCCCTTTTCTCCATCTCTTCCAGCAGCTCCAACGAATCCTATTTCCCCTGATGCGCCCGGGGGACCAGGTAATCCGTCAGACCCGGGCAATCCACGTACGCCATCTTTTCCAGGTAGTCCGTTGAATCCTTGATCACCTTTATCACCTCTTTCGCCTTGAAGACCAGGGTGCACTCGGAGCTCCAGGTGGACCTCTTTGTCCCGGTAAACCAGGGAAACCAACTTCACCCTTTTCACCAGGTTGGCCATTAATTCCATTCCTTCCATTCTTACCAGGTAATCCTGGCAATCCTTTCTCGCCTTTCATTGTCAAACCAGGTATTCCAGGTGGCCCTTGAGGACCTGAGGCACCCACTTCTCCCTTTCTGCCATCTAATCCTGGCACTCCTGGTGGTCCATTAAGTCCTCTGTCTCCCTTGAATCCTTGTGGTCCAGGTCTTCCATTAAGGCCGGGTTCTCCTTTAGCACCTGGTCGTCCTGATAATCCTGCTTCGCCCTTACTTCCTTTTTGGGATGGTATACCTGGAGGTCCTGAGTTACCTTTATCTCCTGGTAATCCTCTTAAACCAGAAGGTCCAACAGGCCCTGAAACATTCAAAATTATTAAAGAGTTTGGTAAAGGGATATTTCATCTAAAATATATTCAAAAACTAAACGATTAAAAAAAAATCAAAATACTAATTTTCCATCTACGAAATACTTAATTTTATTTCCTAGAGCTTTAACTGGATAAAATGGTTTACTTTTCTCTATTTACCTAGGGAACTAAAATATAGTAAATTTAAATATTTACTTACCTGTTAACCCTCTGTCTCCTTTTTGTCCATCATATCCATCTAAACCTGATTCTCCCTTTTGACCTGGTGGTCCTTGAATTCCAGGTGAACCAGGAATTGGATCACACTCTTCTCCTGGGATTCCAGGGAATCCTCTGTCACCCTGTGTTATAATAATTACATATATAAAAAATGGGGAAAGAAGACTGCTTGGTGATCACACACAAATTGATGTACATTTTCCACTCTAAAGTAAAGTTTTTCTTTATGAATGTTATATAAACAATTTTACCTTTTCTCCAAGTTGCCCTATAATTCCTGGTATTCCAGCTTCTCCCTTGTCTCCTGGTCTTCCACTTATTCCAGGAACACCTGGGGGTCCTTGTATTCCCTTATCTCAATAGGTCCTGGGGGTCCAAATGCGTCTCTTCCTTTAATTCCAGGTGGTCCTGTTGGCCCCCTAGCACCAGGAAGTCCATCTTGACCTGGGAAGCCTCTGTCACCTTTTAGTCCTACTTCTCCTTTTGCAGAAGCAACTCCTGCGACACCTTGGGGTCCCTTGGAAAGTGAAAATAAATATTAATGCGATGAAGTAATATAGTATTTGCTGGAAACGTTTTGCAGTTGAAATTTGCATAAAAAATTTAAATGTAAATTGTGGAATTATATTAAATCTATGACTTTACCGTTGGTCTTATATAGTATACATGTACATCACACATCATGGGAGAGTATTCTAAAATAACGTTTAAATCATACATTAGCTTTCATCGTGTTTTATTTTTAAACCTTTTAAAATAGTTTAAATCTCGTAAATTATATTAAATAATTTATTTATAATACTTAAATTTGCTTTCTGATCCAATTGCAATTTATGAAAATAATAATTAATGAAAT
>JABUQX010030875.1:62500-70000 GCA_015478945.1 Trachelipus rathkii
CCCCCGTCACCTTTTAATAGACAAAAATCAAACACCAGCGTACCCATCAAAGACAAATATATATATATATATATATATAATAATAATAATAATAATAATAATATATATAATAATAATAGATATAATATAATAATAATATATAATAATAATAATAATATAATATATATGTAATAATATATATATATATATGCTGGCTAATAATAATAATAATATATGTATATATGTAATAATAATAATAATAATATAATAATAATAATATATAATAATAATAATAATAATAATAATATATATATAATAATATAATAATAATAATATGTAATATAATAATAATAATATATGCTGTACATATTATGTATATGTATATATATATAATATGTATAATCATAATAATAATAATAATAATATATGTATGTATAATAATAATAATAATAATAATAATATGTATACCGGTATATATATATATATATATCAAACTGTTTTCTTTCCCTTCTCTGGATGAAGAATGCTTCCCTTGACGATAATAATAATAATAATAATAATAATAATAATAATAATAATAATAATAATAATAATAATAATAATAATAATAATAATAATAATAATAATAATAATAATAATAATAATAATAATAATAATAATAATAATAATAATAATAACTGAGTACAGCAAGTAGACATTGTGGTTTAAAAAAAAAAGAACGTTTTCAGTACCTGGGTAACCTCTGTCTCCTTTAGTTCCCGTGGATCCAGGTTCCCCTTGTAGCCCAACTGCTCCTCTAATACCTGCTACACCAGGGAAGCCTCTTTCACCTTTAGGCCCTGGAAATCCTAGTTGTCCTTTAGCGCCTGGTATTCCAGGGATCCCAATGCCTATCTCTCCTTTTTCTCCTTTGAGACCTGGTTGCCCGGGAATTCCTGCTTGACCCTATGTAATATAACTTAAATTATAGTAATATATAGACTAGAAAGCCTTTAAAGTTGTCATTTTAAATACAAAAATGAAAAAGATGTTTTACTTCATATCCTGGTAATCCTTGAGCTCCAGGTTGACCATCATCTCCTCTTTCACCGGGGTATCCAGTTGCACCAGGGGGTCCTCTGAGTCCATGAGAACCTGGGAGACCTTCTGGACCGACTTCACCCTTGACACCTTTTTCGCATTCCCCACATTCACAAGATAATCCAGCATCTCCTTTTGGTCCGTCTCTGCCTATGAAAAGGGAATTGTAAATAATAAATCTACAAAAAATGTCCATTATAATTTAATAAAATGTCAAAATAGACTTCGTTTTTACCGAAAAAAAAAAACATTATATCAACGGAAGACGATGAAGACAAAATTTAGTTAAAGTTCTTTATTTAGATACCTAAGAAAATAAATAAACTAAAAAAAATGATTTCCTAATATATTTTCCTTACCTGGTCTTCCATCGAGCCCATTTCTACCTGGTATTCCTTTATCACCTTTTCCACCAGGATTTCCAGGACGACCTGGAATTCCTACTTGACTGTCTCCTGGGACACCAGGTGGACCAACTGGACCTCTCGGGCCTATTTGTCCATTTATTCCATCTCTTCCAGGCGATCCGTCTCGTCCAGGTTGACCCTTAATAATAATAATAATAATAATAATAATAATAATAATAATCATAATAATAATAATAATAATAATGATAATGATAATGATAATGATAATGATAATGATAATAATAATAATAATAATAATAATGATAATAATAATAATAATAATAATAATAATAATAATAATAATAATAATAATAATAATAATAATAATAATAATAATAATAATAGTAATAATAATAATAATAATAATAATCAAAAACTAAACAAATTCATACTGGAATAGCGTAGCCTTTATCTCCCTTCATTCCAATGGGTCCGGGTAATCCACGATCTCCTTGTAGACCTTGTGGTCCTCGAAGGCCGTCTCTTCCTAGGGGATAAGAATAAGGTAAAACCGAACAGCACTTGTAATAATAATAATAATAATAATAATAATAATAATAATAATAATAATAATAAAATTTATTTTGCTTACTTTGGTATATATCTTTGGAACTTAAAAAAAACTTTGGATTCTAGACACAGTGTGCCATACTAGTTTTAAGGGTATGAGATTTTGGAAAAACGGTAAGATAATAATAATAATAATAATAATAATAATAATAATAATAATAATAATAATAATAATAATAATAATAATAATAATAATAATAATAATAATAATAATAATAATAATAACAATAATATTAATAATAATAATAATAATAATAATAATAATAATAATAATAATAATAATAATAATAATAATAATAATAATAATAATAATAATAATAATAATAATAATAATAATAATAATAATACCCTGGAAAGTGGGAGTACCAGTGACTGTTGCTTCAACATTGTTAAGAATGATAGTACAATGTAAAAATAAAAAATATATATCGAGAAAACCTTCCAGTTCCACTTCCCGTAGATGTTTAAAAGAGAATATTTCTACAGAAATTATATAAGTTTTGCAGCAGATGAAGGTGGTACATACAATTTAAAAAAAAAAATAGAAAATGATAAGCAGTTGTTCATTGCGGATTGTTCACTGATTTGGTATGGAATTTGAAGAAAGGTTCTAATGATGCAAAGGTTATCTTTTAACACACTTATCTCGAGTATTTTCCTAGAGAAGATCAACTACCTGAATAAAGGGAGTAATGTGCAAGGTTCCATCAAGGTATCAAAGGGATAGAGGGTAGATATACCAGGGAAGGTGGAATGTGACCTTCGGGGCTGATTGCTGCTGGGCTATGAAGAGGGGCTGTAAGTAACTCGCAATATTTTATAGAAGTTGAAGATAGGAATAAAATGTTCTTGGACAGTTTAGTGAATTTACAAAATAATTTCAGTAAATTTTTTTTTTATTTCCCGTTTTGTAATACATGAACCCCTTACCATAAATTATGCAGTACTTTTATGTAAAAAGATATTGGTAATAAATACTTATTCTTAAAAGGTAAAGTAATGTAATTTTGAAAAATATTTGAACAAATTCTGTACATGATAGAGGAAAAATAAAGATATTTGTTAAAAGCTTCATAAAATTTGTTTTAGAATATCCTAACGTAACTATTGTTCACGTTATCTAAAAATTAATAATAATAATAATAATTTGGCTTACCTGGTATTCCTGGTTCTCCCTTCCCTCCTTTTCCTCCTGGTCTTCCTTCTCGTCCAGGGTTTCCAGGTATTCCAGGTCCTCCTGGAAGTCCAGGAGAACCTTTTGGACCACCTTCCCCATCTAATCCATCTCTACCTTTAGGGCCAGGGAATCCTCTTGGACCAGGAGGCCCTTTAGGACCTTCGGGTCCTCCCTATGAATAGAGTTAAGAATTTCTCTTAAGAACATAAATGTTTCGTTGAGAAAGAATCAATTATTCAAATCAATTGTATTTTCTGAACATATATTGTATATATAGATGATATATATATTATATTATGAGAGATATAATTTTATTTTATTTATAACTTATATTTATATGTATATATATATATATATATATATATATATATATATATATATATATATATATATATATATATATATATTAGCTGTATTACTGTAAAGTGAATAGGGGCAGATTATAGAGGGTTTGAGATCAAATCTTAGGGAATAATAAACATTACATATATTAAGGAGAAAGTTGCTTTACATTCTAGAGACAAAGAGAATTTAAGCTAAGGTAAATCAGCAGTTATAGTGAGTCTAGAATGTTGTTTGAATATAATATTTTATATTGTATACTACTTACAACTGAAGGACCAGGGTACCCTCTGTCACCTTTAGCTCCATCTCTTCCCGAGTACCCTTGTTCACCTTTTCCACCTTTAAGTCCCTCAAGTCCTGCCAGACCAGGTTCTCCTCTGTCTCCTTTAAAGCCAATAGGACCTGGAGGTCCCGGCTGACCTTCTCTTCCCTTATATAAAGAAAAAAAAAGAAAGTTGTAATAATACACAAGTTCTAACCAATAAGTACATATCAGAACAATACTTAAGAGTCAGAATTTATTTCACAACATAATGTTAGAGAATTACCTGTGGACCCGCGGGACCAGGCAAACCCTTTTCACCTTTTTCTCCAAATTCACCTGGTCTTCCTGGTTGTCCACTTGTTCCTTTATCTCCTTTATCTCCAAGAGGTCCGGATGGTCCAGGATCTCCTTTTTGACCCTAGATTAGAATTGTATTACTTGTTTGTTTATTTTTATTGCATTATAAATATGATTTCTTAATGATGTTCATCCAATTCTATTTAGTCACAACATTCCATTTTATCTTATTTAATTATTTATTTTTAAAATACAATATTCTTATACAAAAATATTTTGATAATTACTTATTTAATTAGTGTTATATATATATATAAGTTGTTATACATTGCATAAACGCAATTATATATAAGTTATATATAGTATAATTACTGTTTAATTTATTTATATATATATATATATATATATATATATATATATATAATATCACTTATTAAAACGAATCCAATATAAACCCACCTTTTCGATATAAGTTGTTGTACAGTCACCAGTGAAAGGACCATAACAGTCTCCTGGTTCGCCTTGCAAACCTGGCTTCACCTTCGGCCTTTCTTTGCTTGGAATGACAACCCCATTTCACCCTTTTCACCTTGGGGTCCAGGTGGGCCATTCCTTCACCCCTAGTTATAAGCAATAATAAAAATAATAAGAATATATATATATATATATATATATATATATATATATATATATATATAGCAAGTAGCATATATATATATATATATATATATATATATATATATATAGAGTTATATATATATATAAGTTGTTGGTTATTGCATATATAAAAAAAAATATAAAAGTAATATATATATATATATATATATATATATATATATATATATATGCGAGACTTTCTTCAAATAAATATATATATATATTGGTTATTATAAAAGAAAGATAGTAAGTGTATATATATATATATATATATATATATATATATGTTGGTTATATATATATATATATATATATATATATATATATATATAGTATATATATATATATTATATTATATATATATATATGTGGTATATATATTATATATATATATATATAGCAGTATAGTAAATATATATATATATATATATATATATATATATATATATATATATGGTGTATATATATATATATATATATATATATATATATATATATATGATGGAACGATGAATCGGTATAGGAAATTTGGAACTCTCAATCTGATATGAAATATTTGCTATTTTTTTTGGCACTAGTATAATATATATATATATATAGCGTATAAAGTTGGCTAAGGCTAAGGCTATGTTATAGTTATATATGTTATATGTTATTATTGCTGCTATTAAGGTTGCTAAGCAAAGAAGAATAGTTAGCAGTATATATAGCAAAGATATATATATATATATATGTATATTATTGCTGCTATAAAGATATTATACAAGGTACAGTTATATATATATATATATATATAGTTATATATATACGTTGTTTGGATTCTTCCGAATTTCTTGTTTTGTTTCTCCTTCCTTCACTTCTCATAAATCTAAAACTAAATTTATATGTGCTATTCATTAACTTCCTAATTCTAGGGACTTAATTTAACCCCCTTAACCCTAGGTACTTAACCCCTAACTCTAGAGACTTAACCCCTAACTCTAGGGACTTAACCCCCTAACTCTAAGGACTTAACCCCATAACTCTAGGGACTTAACCCCCTAACTCTAGGGACTTAAGCCCCTAACTCTAGGGACTTAAGCCAATAACTATAAGGACCTAACCCTCTAACTCTACGGACTTTCATAAATTCATGACTAAATAAACTGCGTAATTGAACATGAATTCGTTTTGAAGAAAGTGGAATATGAAATGATATTCTACCTAAATCCCCAAAAAAAAAAAAAAGTATTTATGGGAATAACCCTCATTCGTTCCTCTTTCGTTGAAATCATCTTTCTGGATGCTTGAACCGTTAGTGAATCTTCCTACTCGTATCCTTGACTGCCTTGGAGATGAACCCAAAATGTCAAGCATTCTTTTTAACTTCTATCCCTTTTCCTTTCAATACATCTTTTTTTTAGTCTCTCTCTCTCTCTCTCTCTCTCTCTCTCTCTCTCTCTCTCTCTTCTCTCTCTCTCTCTCTCTCTCTCTCTCTCTCTCTCTCTCTCTCTTCTCTCTCTCTCTCTCTCTCTCTTCTTTCTCTCTCTCTCTCTCTCTCTCTCTCTCTCTCTCTCTCTCTCTCTCTCTCTCTCTCTCTCACTTCTCTCTCTTCTCTTTTTCTCTCTCTCTCTCTCTCTCTCTCTCTCTCTCTCTCTCTCTCTCTCTCTCTCTTCTCTCTCTCTCTCTCTCTCTCTCTCTCTCTCTCTCTCTCTCTCTCTCTCTCTCTCTCTCTCTCTCTCTCTCTCTCTCTCTCTCTCTCTTACATTTCATCAGTGCTGGAAGCGCGCATGTCCAGCCAATCCCGAAAAGGGGTAGCCGCTCTGATCCTTCTAACTAACGTCCTATAGCTCTCACTTGTATTCTTTTTAAAATCTTTGAAACCCTTCTCAACTCTCATTTCCTGGATCATCTGGAGTCTCATTCCCTTTTTTCAGATCATCAGTATGGCTTTCGACGCTCGAGGTCAACTGGTGACATACTATCCTATCTAACTGATTTATGTTCGTCTGCCTTAGATGGGGAGTCTTGGGTGGTGGTGCTCACGACATATCAAAGGTTTGGGTTTCCTCCTCTTGCTTACTCTTTGTCAGTTTTCTTTCTGGTCGCTCCATATCAGCCTTCATTGTGTTGATGGAGGGACTTCTTCCTTCTTTCCTGCTAATTGTGATGTTCCTCAAGGTTCTGTTTTATCTCCAACTTTATTCTTACTTTTCATCAACGATCTCCTCAGCTGTACTTCTAACTCTGTTCACTCTTATGCCGATGACTCAACTCTCCATTCTTCCACCCATTTCAAATCTGCTCCCTTTTTTGCATCTAGAGTTGCTCTCGTCTTCAGCTTTCTGATTCTATTCTTGCAGACCTGGATGGGATTTCTCGGTGGGTCCGCCGCACCTTGTGAAATTCAACCCTTTGAAAACTCAACTTTTTACATCTCCCTTTCAAAAACACCTTGTAACTTTCCTATTTTCTCTTCGACGGCTCTAACGTCTCACCTGTTGACAAGTTGACAACATAAACATCCTTGGTCTAAACATTAACAAAAAATTGTCTTGGAAACCTCATATCACAACGGTTGCCAAGGTGGCCCTCAAAGAAGCTGGGAGTTCTGTTCACGGTGGGAATTTTTCTTCTGCACAAAGCCACTCCTGTTATAGCAAGGGCCTTATTCGCCCTTTGTTTGGAGTACTGTTCTCACATCTGGGGGGCTCCGGCTCCACCCCTCTATTGGATAGAGTTGA
>JABUQX010030875.1:72500-96119 GCA_015478945.1 Trachelipus rathkii
TGAACATATCTCTCAAAAACAGATTCTTTGACTCTAAGAGGATTTTGAGCGCTTACCCTTGATCCCTTTTCCCCGAAACATTGGCAGTTCTCATCGTAGGTGACTCTTTCTCCTGTAAGTCTTCCTCTGCTACTGCTCCTGCCTCTTCCGTATGTTTTTGAACCACTATCAGTACCACCGCTACTGTTAGTACCACTACTACTACTACTTCCTCTGTATGTTCCTCCTGAGCTACTGTCATAACTGTATCCACCACCACCACCACTAGCACCTCCACTACTGCTGCTTCCTCTGTATGTTCCTGAGCTACTGTCATAACTGTATCCGCCGCCACCACCACCATCAGCGCCACCACCACCCCCACTACTACTTCCTCTGTATGTTCCTGATACTGTCATAAATGTATCCGCTTGCCACCAATTAATTACCACACGAGCACCACCACCACCACCCCCACTACTACTACTGCTTCCTCTGTATGTTCCTGAGCTACTGTCATAACTGTCTCCGCCACCACCACCACCACCATCAGCACCACCATCACCCCCACTACTACTGCTTCCTCTGTATGTTCCTGAGCTACTGTCATAAGTGTATCCACTACCACCACCACCAGCACCTACACTACCGCCACTACTACTGCTTCCTCCGTATGTTCCTGAGCTACTTTCAGAACCATATGTACTACTGCCACTAGTTCCTCCATAGGTTCCAACACTTCCATAGTTATTCGAATCTGAATTGGTTGAACCATAGTGTGAACTTCCTGTATCACCACCGGTTGGGTATTCATTTTTATAGAATGTTCTCCGTGTTTCTGTTCCGTAAGATGATGACCCTCCTACCTTCGTAAAAGCCTTCATTGCCGCTTGAGCTGGTACCATCTACATTACTTGTACTACCATAACCACCGTAGCTATCATAACTACTACTAGCACTATTGGAGTCACCTGTTCCTCCAGTAGAGCTAGTACTCCCACTACCACCTCTTGAGCCACCTGTGTCGCCTGTAAAACTAGAACTACGCCAAAAACTGCGACTTCCTTCGGTCCCCGGACTGCTGCTACCTCCGCCACTTGTGTCACTGGTTCCATCTGTGTTGCCAGTTCCACTTGTGCCAAAAGAGCTGGAGCTACTCCAAGAGCTACCACCAGAAGTTCCATCGGTACCAAAACTACTACTACTACTTCCTCTGCTATCATCGTGAGATCCGTGTAGTTCATTACCAGACAAATCACCGTTTTCGGAATAATATCGATCATCATTTAAGTTGGATTCGTCATAGTCGGTTTGCCCGTAATCGTCCCCAAACAAAGGGTCATAATTAGCGTCGGTGGAATCTAAAGTTGAAACGTCGTTTCCCTCCAACGGAGTGTCATAATGTTTCTCGTTGCCAAATGGACTGTAAAACGGGTCGTCGTCGGAATTTTGGCGTTTTGATTTGACTGCATTTTCCTGAAAAGAGATATAAATTACAGTTATAGTTTATCAATATAATGTTATAAGAACTATTTAATAAATAATAATAATAATAATAATAATAATAATAATAATAATAATAATAATAATAATAATAATTTATAATAAAATTACAGCAACTTCTATTTAATAATAATAATAATAATAATAATAATAATAATAATAATAATAATAATAATAATATTATTCTTGCTTTAGTTTCCCAATACCCTATAGCTTGATGATGTCCACCGTACATCCACACACCGTACATCCACACTAGACTTTTTCATTATCGATTCAATGCAACTTTCTTGTGGGATACCAGGTCGGTTACTGCTATTGCAGAGGCGAAACTAATGGCCCCTCAAACCTCTCCGTGAGGGGGAGAGGGCGATCATTTGAGTGATATATAGACTATATATCAAGGATGAAGGGGTCCCTTATTCCTTTTTGCGGGGGAGGGGGTTAACACTACTCCTAGTTTCGCCTCTGTCCCAGGTCAGGAATTTTAAATTAATAGATAAAATATACCAACAAAATATAAATAAAGGATACCCCTTCCCCTCTGAATAGGGATTAATTCGTGGACGACTGGAAAAGTGTAAAGCAAAAAAAAAAAAATCCTTTTTAGATACAGAAACCCTTCCTTATTTCTTACTTACAGTTGATACAAATGAATGAAAATTACAGATACGGCAATAATTAATCATTTTAGAGATTCTGAAATATTACTCGTATAAATAATATTCATAATAAATATTTTTAAATCCAAAATCATTATTTCTATCGTTAAAAAGGAAAAAAAAAAATTGAAATTTGAATTTTAGGAGTTTTAAAAAGTATTTAAATATTTATTTTATTTTTACTATGGTAAATTTCTTTTTACAATACTAGCATGATGCAGGTTAATATATATATATATATATATATATATATATATATATATATATATATATATTATATATATATATATATATATATATATATATATAGCAAGTTAAGTTGTTGTTATATGTATACAGTATATATATATATATATTATTATTACATATTATTAATATTGGTTGGATATTATTATGAAGTTACTATTATTATTTGCATAGATATTCAAATTAGGTCTTGTTATTTAAATTTTGATTAATAAATAACAAATATACATATACATATTAAAGAATATATATGTTATTATTATTATTAAGCATATATATATACTTATATATTACACATTATTGATTAAATATATACAAGGTTATTATTGCTGGTTAAGAATATAGTATATAGAAGATATATATATATATATATATTATTATTATACAGATATAATATTATATATATATATATTATATATATATATATATATTAAAAGTTCACCTCTCACCAATGTCCTATTTTAGGAGAGGAACTATTCTAGGTAATTTCTACCTAGGGTCCCGACGAGGGATCTAACCCTGGTCCTTTTCCTTGCGACTTTGTCGTTCTACCGATTATACTCTCTCTCTCTCTCTCTCTCTCTCTCTCTCTCTCTCTCTCTCTCTCTCTCTCTCTCTCTTTCTCTCTCTCTCTCTCTCTCTCTCTCTCTCTCTCTCTCTCTCTCTCTCTCTCTCTCT
Organism: Trachelipus rathkii; assembly: GCA_015478945.1. NCBI lineage: Eukaryota > Metazoa > Arthropoda > Malacostraca > Isopoda > Trachelipodidae > Trachelipus > Trachelipus rathkii. The sequence goes on from JABUQX010030875.1 coordinate 75,569, forward strand.
CTCTCTCTCTCTCTCCCCTCTCTCTCTCTCTCTCTCTCTCTCTCTCTCTCTCTTCTCTCTCTTCTCTCTCTCTCTCTCTCTCTCTCTCTCTCTCTCTCTCTCTCTCTCTCTCTCTCTCTCTTCTCTCTCTCTCTCTCTCTCTCTCTCTCTTCTCTCTCTCTCTCTCTCTCTCTCTCTCTCTCTCTCTCTCTCTCTCTCTCTCTCTCTCTCTCTCTCTCTCTCTCTCTCTTCTCTGGTAAACGTGGCGTGCTTGTGACAAAAGATTTTTAATGACTTGTTCGCGCCTTGTGGAATAATAATAATAATAATAATAATAATAATAATAATAATAATAATAATAATAATAATAATAATAATAATAATCGTAGAAAAAGGGAAAACAAAATAGACGAAAAGTATAGAAAATAAAATGGACAAGAGGAAAAACATATGATTAAAAATATATTTAAATATTTACATTGAGGAAAAATGTACCAACGAAACTTTTGGTTAAATGATTTTTTTTTTTTTTTTTGTAGTGTGCTCATTTGCTACTTGGTGAAAATCATAAAGTATGTACTGGAGGAGGGAGTAAAATCACTAAGTATGTACTGGAGAAGAGAGGGGGAGGAAAAAGTATGTACTGGAGGAAAGATTGGGAGGAAAATTATAAAGTATGCACTGCAGGGGGGGAGGAAAATTATTAAGTATGTACTGGAGGGGGAGGAAAATCATAAAGTATGTACTAGAAGGGGAAGGAAAATCATAAAGTATGTACTGGAAGGGGAAGGAAAATCATTAAATATGTACTGGAGAAGGGAGTGGGAGGAAAATCATAAAGTTTGCACTGGAGGGGAACGAGGGAAGTTTTTACTTTACTCTAAATGATATCAGGTTACGGATCCGGATCCTCATTCTTTGCCTCCGGGGCATGATCCAGTGTTTTTTTTTTCCTCCAGTTCAATCTCCATTTTCGCAACCCTGTGAGAACACACTAATAAACATTCACCTTGGGAAATATTTATACATAGGGTATTTCAATTAGGGTTGGCCACCTCACCAGGCGTGGCACACTCATTTTGTTGAGGTTCGGTGCAGTGTGTCACACAATTTCAGAGTCCTGGTGCGGATTTAAAAATATAGAGGTGAGGTACGCATTGAAACATTGGGGTGTGGTGCACTCACTCCGGTGCGGTGCGGAAATGTTCAATGTTCGGCCAATCCTAATTCCAAAAGCCGCCTATGAGAGCTGGGAGGTGAACATAGTAGTAAAGAATGACCAACTCTATATTTTTTTCACGATTCATTTGAGCAGACATGAATTTTCATTACTCACCCACCCTGATGTAAGTCTATTTATGAACATCACCATATAGCGGCAAGAGCAGTATATGATGGCATAGTATATATGTTATATAGTTAAGGCGTATATATATATATATATATATATATATATATATATATATGGTTATTGCTATATACATATATGTTAGAGTGTTATTGCAGATATACATATATATACATATATGTATTACGGGCTGCAGTAAGCAGGATCACATCTGTGGAGGGCAAGTGCTGGTGATTGTTATATATAGCGATATATGATATACATTGTTATGTTATTATGGTTATATATATATATATATATTGGTTAAATATACATGGCGTATTATTATTGGTTAAGAGCATATTAAGTTATTATATATATATATATATATATATATATATACCATGGTCTCAAAAAATCGCTTTCGTGATATTTCTTTTATTTTCCGCAATTGTTTTTTTAATGTGTTGTCTGCAGCCGAATATCAACGGGACGTCTTCCGAGATTGATTTAAAAGCTTTGGCAGCCGCCAAATGCTATCGACATACAGAAAGTTCTAGCGGAGAATAATGTCAGAAGAATCCAGCGCTGTATAAAAAGCACAAAGCTAGTTGACTTAAAACCAATATGAAAACGAAAACACGGTAAAATCTTAGAAAAATAATAATACGTTGGGTAATTAGTACTACTACTTCAATATCTATATCGATTGATGTATTTTTTCTTCAGTTTTTCTACTACTAAACCCTTTTAAAAAAGTCGTCTGGCAAACATATAAGGTTCATAATTTTTATTTCGCCAGGATTTAGGGGGGGGGGGCCCCCCCGTTCCCCCCGCCTACGCCCATGCATATATAGAAGAAGAAGAAGAAGAGCATATAGCAGCATATATATATATAAAGTTATATATATATATATTATTATATATATATATATATATATATATATTATATAAAAAAATATATATATATATATATATATATATATATATAGTGAGCCAATGTACAGACCACGCACATAATTCATTATTTATTAGAGAAGTGGGTTCACTTACTGAGAGAGAAGAGAGAGTATAGAGTATATATATATTATATATAGAGATATGGCAAGAGCATATAAAGAGGTTATATATAGTGCAGAAATATAAATATGTTATATATATATATATATATATATATATATATATATATATATATATATATATATATATATATATATATATATATATATATATATATATATATTAAATATAAATATAATATATATATTCTTAGTCCTCAAATGTGTAATGTTTATTTATAGCAATGATTTTGAAGCGTGTGATAACTACGATCTCCTGAAGCACTATAAGATGATCGCAGGGCTTTAGCTTGTCTAATTCTTAACGTTTAATAATAAACTGTTGGATCAAATTCTTTTCTGCATACAAATTATAAGAGTTTTGAAAAAAAGTAATTTTCGAGACGGGAAAAACAGTATGGGAAATATTTTTCTTATTACAAAAGCATGTAAAATTATCAAATTACGAATAAACAGTTTTGATATTTTTCTTCTTTTTTTCTTTTCCTTTTTTTTTTTTTTATTTATTTATAGTGTACTTATGGGAGTTGTTTGTAATGCACCAAATAAATTTACTAGTTTCCAGACACACAATACAGATCACGTTTTTCCTTAACATCACAAACAACATCATAATACAGTGATTTTCTTATATTGTATATATATATTATATATATATACATATGTATACAGCATATATAGTTAATATTATTGGTATATATTATATGTTATTATTGTTATATATTATTATTATATATATATATATATATATATTATATTATACAATATATATATATATATATATATATATATATATATTATTACATATATATATTATTATTGCTAATAATAATAATAATAATAATAATAATAATAATAATAATAATAATAATAATAATAATAATAATAATAATAATAATAATAATAATAATAATAATAATAATTATAATAATTATAATAATAATAATCCTGTTGTATAGTACAATATTCTCCAAGCAGATTTGAGGAAAATTGACCGAACTGCATAATTTCGAAAAATAGAACCCATGACTATTTTTATGAGAATAGGTACTGAATAACATCTCTCGGTATTTTCGGGTGAATGAATAATTTTCGCTAGCTTCCGGGTTAATTGATTTGAAATTTTTAGCTTTTAATGCTGATTTTAAAAAAATTTTTTTTTTTTTTTTTACCAGTAGACCTACATAATTTGCTTAAATGAATAACAAACCAGTATTTTGCAGTTTTAAATAAGTATTTGGGAGTTACATAAAAGTATCGTATAACTGATGTTATAATGATTTCTATATATTTATTATATTTTTACATACTGAAATCATTAGTTTGACTTTTTTAGGGAAATGTCAAAAAAAAAAAACCTGAGGTGGAGGAACCACAGAGTATATGTTGGTTATTACATATGCTATATATAAGGTTATTATTACATATAGTGTTGTTATTACAGCAGTTATATATATATATATTATATATATATATATATATATATATATATAGTATATATACATATATATATATATATATTATATATATATATATATTATAGCAAAGAGAATATATATATATATATATTAAAGATATTACTATATATAATATATATATATATATTATAAGATATATAATGTTATATATATTATATTATGATAAGGTTACATAAGGCTGCTAATATTATATAGCAGCAGCATAAGAAGCAGCTATACTGTCAGCAGAGTATATGATGAGAGCAGAGTATATATATATATATATATATGTATATATGGTATATATATATATATATATGTTATATATATATATATATATATATATAATCATTGAAATATTCCGAGGAGGAATAACTAAATAAAATTATAAAAAAAAAACTAGCTTGAGAAGCTGATTAGACAAAAACAAACAGACTAGATATAAACAAACATAATCAAACAACAACAAACATTAGATATAAACAAACATACATCAAATTCCACAGAGTGATTTAATCTAACCAAGAGTAAACAAATCAAACTTCATCAAACATAACTCGACCTAATCAAACCATTTGATCTAATTCCAATTTCTTTCTTTTCTGCTAGCTATAAATTTAGTATTTCTAATTAGTTTACATTGTTAATAATAATAATAATAATAATGCAATAATAATAATAATAATAATAATAATAATAATAATAATAATAATAATAATAATAAGCTCGTTACCGAATATAAGGTTTAAATATAAACTTGTTAAAACAATAAAATTGAATCTTAAAACAATTATCAGTAACTAAATTAATACCATAATTAAATAGTGGTTTGATTTATTAGATTTGAGCTCCACGGCCGCAGCAGATATATATATATATATATATATATATATATATATATATATATATATATATATATATATATTAATGCTGTTATATATATATAAGTATATATATATATATATATATATAGTCCTTATTGATTATATGGATCCGTTATATTTTTTTTCTTTTTTTTCATATATTGTTATTATATATGATATTAACAATAAATTTTAGTGGGAATAAACAGGATCATATAATTTTACATGCATAAATAAAAAAAGGTAATTACTTAATAATTTCGTACATTTTTAAGTCTCGTACGTTTGACAGTTACCGAGAGAAAATAGAGATGTGATATAAATGAGATAAAGTAGATCCATCTAGGTTAGGTATAGGTTTACTGCATCGTCGATCCATTAGGTTAGGTATAGGTTTACTGCATCGTCGATCCATATAGGTTAGGTATAGGTTTACTGCATCGTCGTTCCAGGTTAGGCATAGGCTAAACGGCATCGACATCCATATAGGTTAGGTTTCTAGTTTAAGGCCCTTCTTGTTAAGTTATGATAAGTTTTGTTAAGCATACACAGAATTAAAATTTGGAAAAAAAAATCAATAATTACCGAATTTTACCCCGGAACATTATTCTTTCCACTTCTTAAATTATTTCACGCTTTAACACTAAAAAACATTTTATTTCTCATGCAAAATGTACGTTCTTGCTTACTTTATTATTTAATTTTTAATATTTTAAAATTTAGTATCTTTGTTATTAACATTTTAATTTATCGTTAGTATCATATACTAACAAGTCTACTAATAAGTCTTAGTATTATATACTATTAATATATGAATTTTATTTACAAAAAACATTAAATTAATGGATTCATATAACTCAATGTCCAAACACACACACACACACACACCACATGTCACACACACACACACACACACATTCCACACACACACACATGTATATATATATATATATTATTATGTTATATATATATATATATATATATATATTATAGAAGTATAGTATAGCATATATATATATATATGTTATAGCAATGTATATATATATATATAATAGATATATGGCTATATATATATATATTTAATATATATATATATAAACCACCAGCAGGAAAGTCTGAGTAATCGTAAAATACATTTTATTTGTATAGAATTTTACCACAGTCTACGTACAGTGCATATACAAAACGAAGCGCAACTGTAATGAGACAAAGCTACGGAAAATCAAAAATATGCATATAAAAGTGTCCTGTTTACAAAAATGACTGACAAAAACTGATTTTTGTATTTTGGAACCATGACTAAAACGAATTACAAAACACTTATATTTATATATTAACTAAAGTGAAGACTAATTGCGGATCCCTGCCCATACATATTATTGTTATTTTATATATATATATATTATATATATATATATTACATATTATTATATTATATACATGGCTATTGCTATTGGCTATATTATTGTTATATTACATATTATTGCTATATATGATTGCCGCTATGGAGCATATTATTATTGTTATACATATTATTACATATATATACATGCCATACATATATACTGTATTACTATTAGTTGATATTACTACATTGTTGTTACAGCCATGCTGGGCTACAGTTGCTGATATATATATTATTATATTATTATTATTATTATTATAAACATAATACATATTTTATTATTATACAGTTATTATTATATTATTATTGTTATTATTATTATTAGTTATATTATATTGAAAGATATACATATTATTACATAAATGAGTAATATATATATATATATATATATTATTATTGTTGGTTAGAGGGTTATTATGTTGTTATGCCAGTTGTTATATATATAAGTTATTATTATATGTTATTATATATATATATTGCTGTTACATATTACTGTATTATTATCATATATACAATACAATTGATTACCGGGCCAATTCCAAAGAAGGCCATATATATATATATGTTATTAGATACATATAATATATTGTTATATATTGGTTACAAAACAGATGAGGTTATTAGCATATGTTATATGTTATTGTTATTGTTATATATATAATGGCTATGATATATATATATATATATATATTATATATTATATATGTTTATTTCATATATACATATAATATATATATATATATTATATATATCATATATATATATATTATTATTGTTATTATTATTATTATATATATATTATATATATGGATGTTATTGTTATTATTGTTTATTTTATTAAGGTTATTGGAAGGTTGGTTATTATATATTATTGCTATTACAAACACAGCAGAGCTGTTATTATGTTATATTATAGTAAGCATATATATTATATAATATTGCTACATATTACTACATATGTTGAGTTACATATGTATATATTATGCATATGATATATTATTATATTATATATGCGTTTATTGTATTAATATATGAAGTTACTATATAGCATATATATATATTATTATATTATTATATATATATATATATATATATATGTTATTATTATTATTAGCAGATAAAGAAATATATATATATTAAAGTTATATATATTATATATATATATATATATGTTATTTATATATTATTATTGGTTCATTATTATATTATTATTGTTACACATATGCATATTATTATTATTATTACAAATATATATGCTTAAGAATTTTAACTGGTTTAATGGTAAAGTATTATTGGCTACTAGGCTGGCTGTTGTTATATACAGTTACTATACTACATATATATATACACCGTATATATATATATTATTATTATTATATTATTATTATTATTATTATATAGTAGATATTAGGTTATATAAAGAGTATTATTATATACATATATATTATTACATATTATTATTATTATTTATTACTCTTATTATTAATTATTATTATTAGTATATATTATTATTACATTATTATTAGGCATATGGTTAAGTTATTGGCATATATATATTATGGTTGTTGTTATTGTTATTGTTAATATATATATATACATATTATTATTGGTTATTATTATTATATAAATATTGGCTACAAGCTATATATGTTATATACATATACAATATTATTACATATACATATTATATATTTATATATATATAGTAAAGTATTTGTTACATGATATATATATATATGTATATATATATATATATATAATATATTCGGATGCCCTTAATAAGCTCCGGTGAGATCTATCAATATCGTATTAATAAAATATTGCATTGCCACTGATTTGAATTTGACAGATAAACTGAGTGTGCTAGAAGGTTTAAAGTGTTTTCGTAATGTATTTTATCTAAGTCTTAACTTTATCTTAACATAATGTCTAGCCATCTCTATCTCGTCGCCTTCAGTTCATTTTCCTTTTAGAGTCATCTTTTTTTCAAGTCATCTACTGAAACATCATCTACATATTCCCCTCTTTATCATATAGACATGCTTTTTTTTTTGTTTACTACTTTTAAATACCTACATATTTTTCACTACGTGAGAGTCTAGACTTCACATTCAAGCACTATTAATGAACTAGTTACTCATATTCAAGGACGGGAACTATAGGGCATATAATATCCTAATATATATATATATTATAGGATATATATATATATATATACATATATATAGTTGGAATAGTTATATATAGCTGCTGGTTATATATATATATATATGCTGGCTGGTTGCTATTACTACAAGGTGGAGAGCAGCGGCATTACTTCAGAGATAAATGTGACTTTTTTCTGAAAAATTTTCTGTTCAAAAAATTTCTGTTCAGAAAAGCTGTTAAGTAATCAGCTTAAAATTCTTTAGTGGCAAGCTTCTTGAATTATGCCAGAAGCTTGCCACTAAATAATTTTCTTAAAAAACTAAACTTAACTTAACTTTTCTGAACTTAGAAATTTTTTCAGAAAAAAGTCACAGTACAGTATCTACAAATATGCCTATATATATATATATATATATATATATATATATATATATATATATATATATATATATATATATATTATATATATATATATATAGTATATATAAAAAAATGTTTTTAGCAAAGTTATATATATATATATTATATATATATATATATATATATATATATATATATATTTTATATATATATTTATATATGTATATATATATAATGAAGATACATATGTTAATAGCATGGGTTATATATATGTTATATATTATTATATATAGCTAGTTAATATATATATATTATATGTTATATACATATATATATGGTATATATGTTATATAGGCTTTCACTCTTTACATTTCCCGGGTTATGTTACAAGTAAATAAACTAAGTCCAGTCGATATTTTCTATGGGATTTAACAATGCATTGATTACTAGTAATATTAAATCGATTAGTTGTAAATCGATTATTTGTTAGAGATATGATAAATTAAAAAATCGGATCAGTATATTTTTAATGTTTATATGCGTCGCATGTGTTAAGTAAAGTTGTCAGCGCAAAGTTTAGAAATGAATGTAGGTGATTTGTTTGATATATTTTTCATTTCTTTTCTTTTCTTTTTTTTAGAGAGGGTTTAATGTGCATAATGTGCATTTACAACTTCCCAAACATCAGTAAATTATAAATAACCCAGAAAACTGGGAAGCTGTTGGCAATATGGTGTTGAGAAAACTATATTTCTAAATTTGAAGGAATACTTAATACTTGCAATATGTGAGTACTTTAATGAGAGAGCATATATAGTATATATATATGCTATATATATATATATATATAGTTATATATATATATATATATATATATATATATATATATATATATATATATATATATATATATATATATATATATATATAATCTTTCGGCAACTATCTAAACAGCATCAGTAAAAGTTAGAGCTAGTTTTACGGCACAGTGGATCGGTAAAGTTTAGGGCTACTTTTATATTCAGTAAATAACGAGCCCCTAAATGGAGTGTTTACCCTTTTAGCTCGAGCCGATGGGTAATTGGCGTATGCGACGTTTCGATAATTCCGAGGATAATGGAGGAACCCCGACACCCAAAGACCAAAGAGCGGGGGTTCCGATAATCATCCCCGGAGGGGGATTATCCACCCCGCCACCTAGAGGCCAGAGACCTCCCGACTCCTGACATCGTGGGGCGGACTACCCGTGGGTATTCGTTAGTGATACCTCCAAACAATAAATCCCAGAAATGAGTACTTTTGGGACATTTGATTTAATATATATATATATATATATATATATATATATATATATATATTATTAGTATATATATATATATATATATATAAAGATATTATTATATATATATATATATATATATATATATACTCATGTATCGATACCAAATATCGATTTTATGTATCGATATAACAAAGTATCGATTTCGATTTAATCGAACCCAACAAATATCGAAAATGAACTATCAATAATTAATGATTATGATTGAAAAAGTAAAAATGTGTAGTATCATATATATATATATATATATATATATATATATATATATATATATCAGGCGTTATCATGGAGGAAGCCAGGAGGTCGGGCCTCCTCTAAAATAAATAAAAGTAATAAAGCAACTAATGTAATAAAAAATTCAAATTACTATTTATTACTATTAAAATACTGTTTAAAATGTTATACCAAGGACACTAATTTTACATTAAAATCATTTATTTTCTTCTCCGAAACATTATTTTTCATATGAATCATTGACTGGAGGCATTTTGATTTGTGCCTACTAGAGAGCTTAATTATAATACTTTAAAAACACTGGTTGTCATAGCAACGTAATAGAAATCTTATTCTTGTTTTGTCTACTTTGAGGAGTTTTCCAAAAAGCCTCCCTACGAAAGTCATAAAATATTAAAAATAACTCCTCTCAAAATTATATATATATATATATATATATATATATATCCCTCTATAATATAAATATATATTATGTAGTATATATATTAAGTATTATTGTTATTATTAAGTTATTATATATTATATATATATATATATATATATTATATATATTATATATATATATATATATATATATATACATATATATGGCCAGCCCCAAAACACAACCATATCCTCGTAACCACAGCTACCGGGAAAAGGAATACATGGCTGGAATCCTGGCAAAATCTTACCGAGAGTGTAAAAAAAATAAATAAAAATATCTTCTAAACTCTCGCTAAAAAACTTGGTTAGGGAAAGAAATACATTTTAGAACCCTTGTAAAATTTCAGTTAGAAAATGTAAAAAAAAACAATTAAACAAAAATTGGCTATTTAGGGTTGCTGGACATAGTATATATATATATTATTTGTAAAGGTATTACACGGCAATGTAGGGGGCTCGAGCCGACGGGGAACACAGGGGGGGACGTTTTCCATACCCCGTAGGGGAGGGGCGGAGGAACCCCCGCGACACCCAAATACCAAAGAGCGGTTCCGAGACCCTCCCGGAGTGGGGAATTTTCAGTCCTACCCCGTGTTCCCGGAAGGCCGAGACCCCCATTCCTGCCATTATCGGTGCGGTATACTCCTTGGGGTATTCTTAGTTAAAAAAAAAAAAACTTAATAGAAAGTCTATTTATTTTAACGAGTAACCAATAAAAGGTCTCTAAATAGGCTTTTTTTTCTAATCATATTACTATAATTATTAACAATAATTTTTTTTATTTTTTTATTTTTTAACATTTTCCTAAGAAAAATTTTACCAGGATTCCAAAAATGTATTCCTTTTATCTGTAGCTATTGTAGTTTTTGAGATATAATTTTTTTTTATTTTTTTTTTTATTTTTTTTTTTTTACATTTTCCGCACTAAAATTGGACCAGCATTCCAGCAATGTATTCCTTTTCCCGGTAGCTGTTGTAGTTTTTGAGATATGGATTGTGGCTCTTCTAGAGGCTGACCTATATATATATATATATATATATATATACAAAGGTTTAAATGCCATTCAATTTATTCTCAGCAGGAGAAGAAATATTGAAAGAGAAAGAAAAAGATATATATATTATTATATTATTACATATATATTATATATATATTATTATTATATTAGTTATTCTTCTTATTTTTATGTAATTTTATTACATAGATATATATATTATTACATATATAAAAATTAATCATTCTTGAAGTCTCCCTAAATTTCTCTTCTCGGTCTCACGTTTCGGCCAATGATTAGTTACATATATATTATATAGCAGCAGCTGGTATTATTGTTACATTAAAGTTGCTATTATTACTACATATTATTGGTTGCTATATATATTATTATTAAGGTTGTTAAGGTTATTATTAATAGCATATATATATATATAGCATATATATATATATATATATATATATATATATGGTCACTGTGAAAGCAACATGCACGTAAATAAAAACTATAACACGTTCAGGAAAATAATGCAATTTACGAATCGACATATTTTTATCCATGAAATTAAAAAAATAAATAAAAATAACGCTTTTGACAAACAAAATTACCTTAAAAATATTGAAATCTGTATTATTACCGTTTTCTGAGAATTTGAAGAGATCGCGTACAGCAAGTGAGCAGGCAGAGGTTTTTCTTTATTATGGAATTTTTTTTCTTCTTTTAACTAAAGCAAACCACGGTAAACAAAGAACGATAGCAAGTAGTCTGTTTTCGGTTTACCGGATGACTGGGACTCGTCCCCTCTGTCCCTCCGCCGGCTCGAACCCCCATAAATAAATAAAAAGGTAAATAATAATATTTTCTCAAAAGCGTAAACTTAAAATACTATTTGATTTGATCTCGGGAAGTAATGTACGGATTCAAGGTCATTCACACCGAAGCCTTCCTCGATCTAAAATTATAATAGTATATAAGGTGGTACACAACACGCTACAAATAAAAAAATTAAGCTCCACTCGGATGAAACTGTTTGTTGTAACAAAAATGTTATTTTTCCTGTAGTTGCCATAATTCCTTAGCGTCGCATGATGCTTTCCGATAGCCGGCTTCCATATATATATATATATACATATATATATATTATATATATATATTATATATATATTATACATATACATATTATTATTGTTATTATTATAGAAGAAAGGTTGTTAGGGATAGAAAATAAATTGTTATAGTTAATATTGTACAGATAATCGTAAGTTATTATTGCTACAATAGGTATATGTTAGTTATATGGCATATATATATATATATATATATATAGGGTCAGTATCCCGAAGAGGCCAGAGGCATGTAACTAAAAACTATATCTGATAGGAAGGAAAGAACATCTAAGCTATCAGGAGACATTTGTGCATGTATTTTCTGCTTAATATTTTTGGGAAGACACGGTACCACCAGTGCTGCGTTTGTGCCATAAAAATGATGTAAAGGAAAGCTTTATGATAAGCATTCTTTTTAGACTATTAAAGAAGAGCTCGAAGTACCGAGAAAGCGCGCAAAGTTGCCAAACAAGACTCAACTTCAAAGAATACCCCACGGGTAAAACTTAAAGATGGACAGAGCCGGGGTTTCTCGGGGGGGACTTCGTCCTTCCTCTGTCCCTCCGTCGGCTCGGACCCCCCCTAAAAAAGATATAAAAAGAAAATAACATTTTCTTCCAAAACGTGTGTCAAATGATTATTTTGGTAACCCTGCCTCGTGAACGAATGCAGGGATTAAGGTCAATCACAGCGTATATGCCAGGTGTAAGATTTTAATAATATTTAAGGTGTTATTAATAAATACTAGAATAAAAAAATTTTAGTTTCATCGATGAAATTGCTTGCTGAAATAAAAATGTTATTTATTTTCCTGTAGATGTTATAGTTTTCTAGTTACATGCCTGGCCTCTTCGGATGCTGGCCTATATATATATATATATATATATATATATATATATATATATATATATGTTATATATATATATATATATATATATATATATATATATATATATGCGTTATATATCAGAGTATATATATATATATATATATATATATAAAAGTTGTTAGTAAGGAAACGTTGATATTAAATTCCAATAGTAAGCCACTTTTAAAAAATTGGAGATATAAAAAAAAGGAGTAATAATAAAACATTAAATTATATGAAATTTGAAGATTATTAGAGTGTAAATAGCAGAAAAATGGGGACCGGGTGTATCCGCTTGGGGATCTTCGTTTATTATTTAAACTAAAAGTAAACGAAATAAACGAATTGTCAACTGTAATACATACAGAAGGTTTACGGAGGGACTTCGGTCACCTCCAGCAGATTCGCCCTACTCCCTCCCTCCTATATATGTCATGTTTCTTCCAAAAGCAAGATGGTAGTCTTGAAATTAAATATGTAAGAATTTTTATATTTAGAACCAATGTGTTACCATTGAAATTTATTATTAACGGCATTAACTAACGAACCAATATCAATAATATATATATATGATATATATATGAGAGTATATATGAGTATGGCGGTTATTATTATACAAATATATGAGAAAGAGAGAGAAGAGCAGGAAGAGCATAATGTTGTTATATATGGATAAGGGGAATATGTATATATATATATATATTATATATACATATATATATGATATATTATATATATATATATATACATATATTATATATATTATAGTTATATATATATATATATTACATATACATATATATATATTATACGTATATTATTATTATATATATGTATATATAATATATATATATTATTATACATATATATTATAGATAGAGTAAGGTATATTAAAAGCTATATATATATTATATATATTATAATGTTATATATTATTATTATTTATTATTATTATATATATATTATATATAAGTATACATATATATATATATGGTTAGTTATATATATAATATATACTACATTGTATAATCATATCACGAGTAGGTGAACCCCTCCGGTTGAGGGTGAATCAAACATGAAGAAAACAACAATAATTAATGAAAACCCACCCAAATACTGGAAATATTTTTAGTTATTTTTGTTTATTCTGTCCACCTTTGAATAGGGGCCCCTGCCTCGGTGGTGACAATCGGTAAAAAAAAAATATAACGTTGCTAGATATATATATATATATTATTATTACATATATATTGAGAAGAAGAGCAAAGAGTTATGCAGCAGTAGAGATACGGTTATATTATAAGTGTTGTTAGCAGCAGGCAGTGAGGTATATATATATATATATATATGATGTATATATATATATACAAGCGCATAGGGTTAAGCATAGCGAAGTACATATATATATATGCTATATATTATAGTATATATATATATATATGTGTGTGTGTGGCTCATGTCCATTATCTTTGTCCATGAAGTTGAAGTCAATTTTTTTTTTTCATAAGTTACGTTATCAAACAAAATGTAGAACGGCGCGAATATAGTGAGAAGAGTTTGAACTATTTCCCTTATATATTTATATAACTTAATATAGCAAGTTTTGTTGTTTATTGAAACGATGGAAAAGTGAAATAAATTATACAATAATATAAGTTTGCTTTCCACGGTTAGGTGGCGTTACAAAAATACGTTAAGTAAAAGTTTATTTAAGTTTACGTTAGGTAGCATAGATTTAAACTTTTTTTTGTAATATTTTTAAAAAGGTGTGAAGCTCTTTTATTAATACAGTCTCATTTTGACTCACTACAGTTTTGCTTTTGATTTTTATCAAATGTGTTCGAACCACTGCAATCGATGGGCATATGGATACGGACAATGCGCCATATATAGTTGGGCTGGGTTGTTACAGGCATATGTATGGTGTATATATATATAAGTATATATATATGAGGTAAAGTATATGGTATATATATGTATATATATATATATTATATATATATATATATATATACATGTTATATATATATATGGTAAAACGTACTTAACGGCCGACCTTCGATTTTGATATATCGAAATATATATCGATACCGATATCTATCGACACGATATATATATATATATATATAGCAGAGCAGCATATAGTTATATATATATATATATGCGATATATATATATATATATATATATATATATATAGCAGTATATATATATAGAGGTTACCTCTCTAGAAGAGCCACAATCCATATCTCAAAAACTACAACATCTACCGGGAAAAGGAAATACATTGCTGGAATGTTGGTACAATTTTAGTGCGGAAAATGTAAAAAAAAATTATTTTTGTTAATAATTATAATAGAGCAGAAAGCTCATTTAGAGATTTTATGTCGTTACCTGCTAAAATAAATAGATTCTCTAGTAAATTTTTTTTTTAACTCAAAGAATACCCTCAAGGGTAGACCAGTACTGATGGCGGGTGGAACGAAGTCTGGCCTTCCAACCATGGGCTGGACTATTTCCTCTCTCCGGGAGGGCCCTGAACCCCTGCTCTTGGTGGCGCTGGGGTGTCGCGGGGTCTCCTTCTCCCGTCCTCGCTCTACGTAAAGTGGAAACGGTCCCTCAGGTTCCTTGCCTGCCGAGCCCCAAAACAAGCCGTGCATGCCTTTGCTGGCCAATATGGAGAGTACTATGTCCCCTGCCGGCTCGAGCTCCCCCCCCAAAAAAAAAAAAAAGCAATTTTTATGGTTTTATTTTTTTATTTTGTTTACATTTGCCTAACTAAAATTTTACCTAGTGATTCCAAAAATGTATTCCTTTTCCTGCAGCTATTGTAGTTTTTGAGATATGGATTGTGGCCTTCCTTAGAGGCTGGCCATATATACATACATTAAACCAATTAAATTAATCCAATCAGAAAATCGTTGGTTCACTGACATCTAAATAGGTTACTACCCTTGAAACTGTTTCGTTATGCTACAAGAAATACATAACTAAAAGGGCATCAGTGTAATAAACTCTAATATTTGAAAAAAAATATTTGGGAGAAACAGTATACTTCGAGCCACAATGTTTACTAGTACAATAAAAATTAAACTTTTCTCCTACTTTGGTAATTTCACATTCTTTGTGACATTTTCTACAAACCTTTTTATCTAGTATCAAACTAAAATGTTGCAGCATTGCTAACACGATATAATCATTCTCAAAAATTAGAATAAATCAAATTCATAATTTTCAGAAAATTTGGAACAAAAAATACCGCAACCTCACTAAGCACAGTAAAAACAATTTATGACCTCCACCATATATACAGTAGAGGAATTGAAATGAAGAACATCAATGAGTATATATATATATATACATATATATATATATATGAAAGTGGCGATATATAGCAGCATATATATATATGTATATATATATATATATATATGCAGGTATACAGATAAAGATATATAGAGCCAGGGAGGATTTTTCTCAAGAAGACTATATGTTGAGTAGTGTTGTTACAGAATAGCCTGTATAGCCTATAGGCAAGCATATATATTATATATATAAGTATATATATATATTGTTATATATATATATATATATATATATATATATATATATATATTTCTGTATAAATTCTAGATTCTCGGTATCTTGAGTATAATCGATACACATATATCGAAAATCAGATTTTAAAAACTTAAATATCGATAGTCAGAAAGAAACTTGGCGATACCTTCATATTAGTATAATATATATGAGTTAGTTAGTATATGTGCCATATATATATATATATATATATATATATATATATATATATATATATATATATTATATATATATATTATATATATATATATATATTATATTATTAAGGTTATTATATATATATATATATCGCGCAATTCATTTCTCACAATCTCTGAATATTTTTCCTTGTAAGGCAATACCCTTGTCAAGGGTGTCTTAAAACTTACTTTCTTTTAGAAAAGCATCGAACGTCGCACTTAAAAGATAATTCAACATCTAAATTTAGGGCAATTATATATATATATATATATATATATATATATATCATGTTGTTGAGCAGTTAAGAAGAAGATATTAAGCATATATTACATATTATGTTATTGGTATTATTATATATTATTATTATTATATTATTATATATATATGTTATTATTGTTAAGAATAGTTGATATAACATGCTGGCTACATATTGGTTGTTGCTATTATTGCCATATATATAGAGTTGAAAGAAGAAGCATAAAGGCTATTATAGCATACATATACATGCCATTAATATTATTACTGCTATATTGGCTATTGCCATATACATATAGATATAGCATGAAGAAGATATACAATGATATTATTACATATATTATTATTATATTATTATTATTATTATATATACATATTATTATTACATACATATTATTATTACATACATATATTATACTATAGTGGGACATATTTGTTCAAACTATTAAAAGTTTAGCAAATATTTAAGCTACTAAAATCGTTATTCGAGTATTTTTTTAATGTCAACACAACAAAACACTTACAGTTTTAAATCCTACGTATTATTTTGTCACTCACTAGTACATACAAACAAACAAACAAAATAATCAATTTTTCTGAAAATCTAAATAATAAAATACTCTTTCTTTTATCATATCGAAATTAACAAATAAATATGTGAATCTGTAACTCTAATAGAAAGAATAAAAAATTTCCCCCATCATTATTTTTAGACCCTTCATGAATTCGTAAACTTATGTTTCATAAAACCGTCAGTTGAAAGGACAAAAAGAAATTGCAATCCTTCCCTCACGTGACTAAAGACTCTATGTTACCATTTCGAGTACCAGCCGATATTTCGCTCTTATTTTATTATTTTTATTTACTGCATGAAAATCGGTCAACTTCCGACTGGGAAATGGAAGTAATCCTAGAATTTCTTGAATCAGAATACAGTATTAAAGAATCAGAAAAATATTTCCAAGATATTTTAATAATTTTAATTTTCTTGTTAATACCCTATTCAGACGACGCTTGAAATGTCTAAGCAATTTTTATCCGAATTGTGTTCCATCAGTGAAATTTAAAAATGGAATAAAAATTCGAAAGAAAGAGAGGAAGTTTATCTTTTTCAAAATTTCTTAGAAAACTGCTATTTTCCGTAAAATATTCCTGCTTTGGCAGGGTGTATAAAACAGCGTTTCGCAACCGGTCCACATGAAACCCCCAGGGTTCATATGAAGCTTTGTGGGGATCCACAAGTGAAAAATTACTTCGGAATAATATTATGAGTATATGGGGATCCATCATACGTAAAGTTAGGACTCAAGGGGGTCCACAAGCAAAAAAAAGGTTGAAAACCCATGGATATCTAAATAACAATTTAAACTGTTATATTTCTATAATAAACGCTTCAGTTATTACAAAAAGTTTTCGATAAATTTTCTTATAATCTTTACAATTAAATTAATTTACTAACTCTTTCAATAAAAAGTTTACATTATTATTTAGTGTAACTTAACAGTGCGAACTCAGCAGTCCTCTTTCTTAGGAATATAATATGTTGAACATTAAGAAAAGATGAAAATGCCCACATCTTTTTCTGGGTAATTTCTATAGGTGAACATGGTAATGTAGATTCTGAAAACTTTGGAAAAAACAAAGGTTAAAGCAATAGTACGATAATTGGGGGGTTGAAAGTGCCCCCCCTGCCCCTCCTTCCCTATTTCGGAAAAGGTTGAATAATTTCAAAGTTGATATTCAAAGATGAAACAATAAACAATTGTACTCATAAACCGTTTTAACTTTTTGCCGAAACCATAGTTAGGTTATATGTATATAAGAGATATAGCAGTATATATATGAGTATATGTTATTATATATACATATTATTAGTTATTGGTTACTATACATATTGTATGTTGGGCTATGTTATTATACGCGCGCGTTATTACAGCAAGTATATAGCAATATATACAGAAATATGCGCGTTATTGCTGTTATTATGTTATTGTTATTATTATTAATATATTATGTTATATATATATTATATATATATATATATATATATATATTATATATATATATATATGTATGTGCGTATATACATATATACATATTATTATATATATTATATGTAGCGCCAAACTTCCCTCAGTTGTTATCTCACGAGATTCCATTTTAGCTCTGAAATCATTGTTATTGTATTTTGAAAAATTTAAAGATTAAAAGAGAGAGAGATAGAGAGAGAGAGGCAGAGAGAATAGAGAGAGGGAGAGAGAGAGGGAGAGAGAGAGAGAGAGAGAGAGAGAGAGAGAGAATGTTTGTGTCTGATAATGTTCGTGTGTGTGTGTGAGAGAGAGAGAAATGTAGAGATGTTTGTCAATCTCTGTGAGCTTTGCGTATAAAATATATAGTAGTATATATATATAAGTTATATATGTTATTATATATATATATATATATATATAAGGTATATATATATAGTTATATATATATATATATATATATATATATATATATATATATATATTAGCATATACCGGAGAGTAATTTTGGCCGGAGGCCGGAGAATGAAAAATTTAATTCCGGCCGGAGGCCGAAGTCTCCGGCCGGAGAATGAAAATGACGATATTTTGATTTTTTATAGAGTGGGTAAGCGATCAATGTTTTGCTTATAAGTGGGTTACAGCAGCAGCAGCAGTTGCGCATAGTATATATCGTCGCTGAAGACATTGATTTTAAAAGATTAATAAAATCACGTATGTCCACAATATATTCCATCAAGGGTGCTTTTCAGAAGAGATTATCCAAACAATATATAAAGGGTAAGAACAAAATAACACTTCAGCTGCAAGAAATTCAAGCAATATCATTAACACCAGATTTTGACTTGCTCATATAACAATGAAAGCTTTATAAGTATGTTAGGGCATTGGATTGGATAAAGA
>JABUQX010030876.1:5000-30000 GCA_015478945.1 Trachelipus rathkii
GCGTCAAAATCGGTATGCTGACTGTCCGGTTTCAAAAGAGATGAATGGAACCAATAAAGGAGAATAAATAATAAAAATTAAAAGCTAATTTGCTTAGGCTCAAAGGGAGCATGTCTTTTAGTCATTGGTGAGGAATAGAAAATTCGTATAGTCGGTAGGGTGTGTATAATTGTTTTTGTTTTTCTCGTTCGTTATTAAATGGATACATAATGAATAGTGGTGAGTGATTTAGTGAATTCCTCGACCGCACCCGGAATGGGCCGAGGGGAGACCATAAGAAAAAGTGGATACTTGAGGTCCAGAGTAAATGATGATGCCTGGAGGATGAGGAGAAATGTGAAGTTTTGGCAGAGGCCAAAGGAAAAAAGGTGCATAACAGGAGCGTGAATAGGCAGTGGTTTTGTGGGAGAAGGCTATGGTTTGTTAGCCCAACCCAGGCGCCTAACGGAAAACCCAACAGTTGACGACCCAGACTACAAAGCATAATCTTCTACTCAGTGCAAGCTGTAATCTCACCAACTTCTAATGACTACCGGAATCAGATGACATCAAAAATCATCCCCTTGCGGATGCTCGAATTTTTGGTGCAGGGTTCCAAATTTCGCCACAGGTCCCCGTGAAGGCTCTAGGGTGGATTTTTATGACGTGCGACGGCACGTAGGTTCTCACTAAAACCCACTAATTTGGTATAAAGCGAGACCCGGTAATGGGCTGGCCCTCTTTTTTCGTTTTTTTTTTTATTCTACTTGCATGTGGCTTGGCTACACTCATACCCTATCTTCTTTCTGTTTTTTTTTCCGGTCCTGATGCCACAACATATGTAAATAAAAAAAAAACAAAAGAAAAAACATAATCCGGCATACTTTTAACCTCCCCAGCATACACCTTGGTCTGTGCGAAAGAGCCAAAGCCATATTGATGGAGATCCCCCAGCCGCACCCTATAATCCTGCCCATTATTGATCCGCTGAGGCAACATATGCTGCGTGCCCTACCCACCAGTCGGTTGTGAATGAATGAGTTAATCACTATAATATATATATAATATTATATTATATATATATATATATATATATATATATAATAATTAAATATCATATATTTGTTTCATATTAATATTATAAACTCATATAATACACTAATTAATGGGCCAAGGTTTTTGCCTAAAGTCTTTTAACTTTACTTAGTAAATCTTGATACCAACTTTTATACTTGTTTGCTTGAACAAAATTCTAGAGTACTTGTACTTTACTTGTACTACTTGAACAAACTCTAGAGTACTTGTACTTGTGTTTACTTGTACTTGTACTTGAAAAAATGTTCTTGAACCTAAGCCTGCATATATATATATATATAATATATATATTATATATATATATATATATAATATATAAAATATATATATATATATATAATATATATAATATATATATATATATTATATACTATATATATATTACTGTCTATATATTTATAATTTTAAATATATATATAATATATATATATTATATATTTATATATATAGTATAATAGCGAATTGGTTATATATGAAATCATACATATTGGATTCATCTTAAACACGAGAAAGAGAATGAGAGAATAGAGAAGCGTTATAAATGAAATGAAATTTGAAAACAAAAACATTTTTTATTTAAAATTATATAATTTAAATTAATATTGAAACTAACTCAGTGTTTTAAGTAAACGATGGTAAACATAAGTAAAATTAGAGTACAGTATTGATGTTTATAACGACTAGTTTAAAAATATGAAGAAGTCCAAGAGCAAGCTTCAGAAATTAGTAAAATAAAACCAAAAAGTTTTAAAAAATATTCTCAAAAAATTTAATAGCTTGTCATATTTAAAAAAAAAGTAAACTAAGTTTGCATAAACCTATCTTAATGTAGGAATTCTATTTTAGAGCGTTGAGTTAAAAACTTTAGATATATGACTTATCGTATAATTTACATTTATTAAAAATGCAATTAAATATAATGGAAAGCTAAAAATTATTGTGTTTACAAGTAGTATTTACAGATTTCATTATGTTATTATTAATGAAAAAAACCATATAGGAAATATATAAAAGATATGAAAACAGAAAAAATATCTGTGTCAGCTATCTAAAAAGTAAAATTCCGGTGGGAACCGAAATTTATATCTTCAGAAAAAATAAAAAAAGGTATGTGGTGCAGATTAAAATGAAATAATCTGTGAAAGATGGAAACAAGCCTATGGAAAATACTTATTATTGGGATAACAGAATTGTGAAGGTATAACTAGAGCAAAATTATATGGCTTATGAGAGACATTAGATAAAATTAAAGAAAATTTAAAAAGTCGATATATACTATAATAAAGGACTCTCTTCATATTCGCCCTGTAAAATCAAGTTTTAAAAGCAGATGAATATAACTTTATAAAATATATATATAACATAATGATAATGAAATAATAATAAAAAGTAATTATTTAATGAGAAACTTCTATATAGGAAATTAATATTTATCGAATTACGCAAGTAAAAAACATTGAATTTGTATATACCACAACAAGTAAATTAGAAATTTAAGCATTATCGAGAAAATAGCATGTAAACATAATATCAGATATATATATTAGTAAAATAAATTATAAACACCATTATGTTAATGATAGGAACATATTTAATTAATAAGTATAGTTTTTGAGCTGAGCCAACATTTTAGTTGTAAGTAGTTTTAAGTTATGTTTTTAAATAAGATAAAAAAACAAAAAAATAAAAAAAATTAGATTGTATAACACATCTCAAGGAATTTAAGTGTATAAGTTAGGTATATTAAGAAAAAAATAAAAATAATGCAGTGTTAGTCTATAGTTATGTAGTATAGATTTTTAAGTTAAGGTATTAAGAAAAATAATGAATAAATAAATTTTAAAAAAATGAAGCAATATATTATCTGTATCCTTTATATATATATAATAAGATTATAATTAAATGAATATATAGTTCAGAGTAGTGCCTTCGAGCACCCGTCATTAACAATAAAAAAAGATAAATAAAATAATAACAAACTTTAATATATTTCTTAATATTGAATATTCTTTTAGAAAAATTTCCCCGTGATAGTGAAGAGCTTTCCAAAATATACATAATATATATTTAAAAAAAAAATTATATTTTTAAAAAATATATCTAAGTAGTAGCACCTGCTCATTAAAGAGATATGTTGGAGGGGATGAAGAGCATTTCATAAAAATATTATAATAATAGTATATTATAAAAAAAAATCTATATTTTTAAATAATATTCTTAAGATTAGTAGCCCCTTGCACTATTTAGGATAGAGAGAGGCCGGTGAGAAGAGCCTTTACAAAATATTTCAGCATACTAGATAATTATATATAATAAAATATTAATAGTAAATTATCAATTATTTTAGCGTGTCGCCTTGAGGCGCCACGCTTTTTTAATATAAAAAAAAGAAAATAAAGAAAAAGGAAAAAGAAAAAAAGCAAATAATATAAATTATTAAAATTTTACAAAGGGGCAAAGACAATATTATAGTTCAGG
The DNA here is from genome assembly GCA_015478945.1 of Trachelipus rathkii. Classification (NCBI taxonomy): domain Eukaryota; kingdom Metazoa; phylum Arthropoda; class Malacostraca; order Isopoda; family Trachelipodidae; genus Trachelipus; species Trachelipus rathkii. The sequence goes on from JABUQX010030876.1 coordinate 8,553, forward strand.
TGCTGTGTGCCTTCGAGCACACACGCTAATAAAAAAAAAAAAAAGAAATATAAAAGTTTGGCAGTTCTAGGGACCCGTAGCCGGGTACCCTTGCTTGGTTCCCAACATTATTCATTTGATTTATAGTTAAATGAAAAAGAAAATATGTGAGATGTGTGACCGTTCCGGGCGTCTCCCACGATATCATTTATTAAAAGTCTCATAAATAAAGAAGACAAAAAATTAAAAGCAAATTTTTGACATTGAAACGAATGAAACTAATCATTTTTAAAAATATATAACAAATAAAAAAAGAATAAGAATCATTAAAGGTGGTCTGGGTGACACGTAGCGATGGTCCCAAACTACCATTTTTAAAAGTGTAAATAAAAAAATATTAAGATGTCAAATGGTATCCTACTGCGTTTTAACCACGTATCTTTAATTTCTGATCATTATAACGTATATCATTTGGAAGATATGTAGTTATATTTTTGCTAAATCTTTTAAATAAAAAATATATAAAAAAAAAGTATTTATTATAATTTTAGCATAGGTTTATAAAAACGTATGCTAAATCTTAAATAAAAAAAAATTTTATAAAAATTTAAATATAAACAGGCCTCCCATTGGAAACAAAAATTTCAGGCAAATACAATTATTATATATTTTTTCAAAATTAAAGGGAGGCCCCGAAACGTCACCCTCTTTGAATAAATTCCAAACGAAATATAATTTTTTATAACATTACAAAGAGGGTCGCGTTTCACTACCCTCCTTGAATAAATTACAAACGAAATATAATTTTTTATAACATTAGAGAGAGAGAGAGAGAGCACGAGTAGTAAAAAGTTACTGGAGTCGCCACTGATATATACATTGTTCCGAAGGACGAAGAGCGAGGCACCTTCAAACTTGCACACTGTTTATACTTTAAATAATCTTTAAATGATATATATAATTATATTATATTTATTAGTATATATATATATATATATAGATATATATATATATGAGGGAAAAGTCCAAGCTCCACGTACTTTTCGTTCACCCTGGATAACGCTAACGGAGCAATGGCTAGGGCAGGACAAGCCTAGCAAGCCGCTGCATGAAAGAATGCTGTTTGCAATTCTCAAGGACCAGGCTCAATATAAAAGCGTTTCGGGAGGAAGAATCCATAATTTTGAAAACGAATTAAAGGACAAAATCTTCGAAAAAATTTTTAGGATATGCTACATGCATTGTTGCTACATAACAGAGAAGAGGAGGAGATCTTGCATATGAGGAGGAGAGGTAGATAGATTGTGATGGAACTGGCAGAGATAAGGGTGAGGGAAGGAGAAGGACAGAGATTTGGGGGAGGATTTGTGTTGTATATAAAGGTGTTGAGGGGAAGTTAGGAAAGCACGGAGTAGGTATGAATTAGTGGGCCGAGATGTCCGCCCTGTTTACAAGGTGTAGAGTGTATAGCCTACATGAGAGGCTTATGGCATGCACTTTCAAGATGAAAACGGAAAAATTATACCTGCTTCAGGTGTATGCACTGTAGCAGGGGCACATAATGGGGGAAAAAGAGAGTTTATGGAAATGATGGAAGAGAGGGTGAGGTTGAAGAAGAGAAAATGAGATATTTTTGTTAATGGGAGACCTTAATGCAAGAGTGGGAAGGGAAAGAAGTGAAGCAGAAAGGATACTGGGGCCGTATGGAGAGGAAGTCAGGAACGTGGAGGGAGAGGCCTTAATAGATTGATCCATGAGAAAGGATATGAAAATCACGAATAGTTTTTTCAAGCAAAGAGACTCCCAGAGGTTTACAAGGTACAGATGGAATAGCACAACAGACAATTTTGACCAGAAATCGATCATAATTATTATAATATATTATAATTACATCAGATAGGAGAATAGTACAAAATGTAAAAGTATTACCGGGAGTGTCTAGAGACTTTGATCACAGATTGTTGGTGGCGGATTTAAGAATGAAGGCGGAAAGGCTGCAGGCTGGGGAGAAGAAGAGCGTGATTAAAATGGAGGCACTGAAAGAGCAGGGAAAAAGGCAAGATATGAAGTAAGACTAATGTAAACATGGACAGATGGATGAAATGCGGAGTAGTGGATGACATTCGGAATGAGTGATTTGAGAGACAGCAGAGAAAACCCACCGAAGAAGATGGATAGGAGGAACGAAAGAAAGACATACGCGATGGAGGAATGAAGAGGTTAAAGGAGCGTTGAGGGAGGAAAGGAGTAAAAACTAGAGAGCGGCTAGGAGACAGAAAGGCTCAGTCAGGAGTTTTGTACGTGGTGACTAGAAACACGGCGGAGAGTGTGAAGAGAAGAGCAAAGAGGGAGGCAGCAAAAATTGTAGCGGAGGAGCTGAGGGAGAACGCGAGGGGAGGAAGGAGAAAATCTTCGATTAGCAAAGAGCTTATCGGGGATCAAAGAAAAAAGCAGCCAGCATTAAAGGATGAACAGGAGAGGTGTTTGACTAAAAACCCAGAAGATATAAAATAAGAGATGGACATAATATTTTGGAGAGCTTCTTGGTGTGAAGGGTCTGGAGACGAAGGAGGAGGGAGGAGAAGTGAGACCAGGGGAGGTAGCAAGGTTATTACCAAGGAAGAGCTGGAGGAGGCTTTGAGGAAAATGAATAATGGCAGGGCCCCGGGAGAAGATGGATTGCCCATAGAATTAAAAAGACGGGGGATGAGGGAGTGAAGGAAGAAAGTGTTGAAGTTTATCAGCAAGTGCTGGAGAGAAAGTGAGGTTGAAATAATGACTATTTAGTTCATTATACAAAATATATAAAGGAAAGGAAACGTGGGTGGTGAATTTTGTAAAGAACTGCAGAGTATATCGTATGTGGACCTTTTCGGCAAAAGTATATGAAAGAATAACTTGAAGAAGAATGTAGAGCACATTGTAGAACCTAAACTTGGGGAAGAGCAGTATGGGTACAACGCGAATAGAAGCACCACAGATCTTATGTTCGCCCTGAGAATGATAATGGAAAATATATATATATATAGTAGTAACCATGACAAATCCCAAGGAATTTGTGGGCGTGGCTTCCGCTTGTACTCAGCGTCTTTCGTGAGCGTTTTTTCGGGGGCTCCCGGCCGCGGGCTATCTTTTGGTGTACATTTCATGTACGCCGTTTTACCCTGTGGGGTGGCTACCCCCGGGGACCTATATTTCCATGTAGGTTCTTGAGCACATATACACACACACACACACACACACACACACACACACACACACACACACACACACACACGAGCTACTAACCCATGTGCGCGGCCACATTGCTTACTTACTTATATGAGCTACTTACTTTCATGAGCTACTTACTTACATGAGCTACTTACTTTCATGAGCTACTTACTTACACGAGCTACTTACTTTCACGGTGACGTCATCGCTGTTAAGTACACTTGGAAGTGTATTAAGTACACTTGGAAGTGGATTAAGTACCCGTACTTAATGTTTCCGGGGTTCCCGCGCATTCCCGGTGTCCCCTTGCGGGGGACCGCGCCCGTCGGTTGGGAGCACCATCCACCCGCGTCGACTGCCCGGCTGCCTAGCTCGCTCTCGCTCGAATACTCCGTCACACTCTGTGTGTGACGTCACACTCTGTGACGTCGCACACTCGCTCGCTCGCTCGCGCGCCTTCATACAAAAATTTCATATCTGGGATACGATTGAGTGTTTTGTCGATGCCTAGATACGAACTCTCTATCGCCGAGTTAAGACTTCGCACTTTATTCCCTTGTGCTACGCCTCAGTGAGATAAGATTGAACTTTATGTTGGCCAGTTGTTTCATTGTTGGAAATTTCGTCTAATAATAATAATGTTGAAGAGGACTCGCGTAATAATAATAATAATAATTAATAATAATAATAATAATAATAATAAATAATAATAATAATAATAATAATAATAATAATAATAATAATAATAATAATAATAATAATAATAATAATAATAATAATAATAAATAATAATAATAATAATAATAATAATAATAATAATAATAATTAATAAAAATAAACAAAAATAATAATAATGAAAAATAATAATAAAAAAAAAAATAAAAAAATAAAAAAATAAAAAAAAATAAAAATATATATATATATATATATATATATATATATATATATATATATATATATATATCTATATATAAATATATATATATAGTATAAGGGAGGATAAACACGAAGAAGAAGGAAAAGAAGGAAAAAGAGAAGAAAGATTATGGAAAAAGGATTGCCTATAGTGCTTTGCGTTTGGGCCGCTGTTATCTCCACACTCCGACACATAGGGCTTAAGAGAAACAGTAATATAATTTAAAAATATCGATTCTTTTAGATAGATTTAATAACCTTTCATAGATGTTATAAAGTAATATATAATTCTTTCATACTGTAAAATTTATATAAAGACTTCAATTATCCCACATGTCGCTCACATTTGGCCCCTCATTCAAAATATAATCCCCAACATAAAATAGAAAACATTAACTATAAAATTTCAAAGTGCTCACATAAATAGGAACTAAAATCTAATCAGTTATTGAAGCCCTGTTGCGCAGCCGGTCTGATCGTAAGACACCTTCTACCTTCGAATAACTCCACAATGCTAACACTCAGTGAAATGATATAGGATTTGATTTTGTAGTCATTCAGCAGGCCACGCGGTGCGTAATCAATGAATAACATAATAATCAATGTTTGAAGATATCTCCGTTCGTCTTTTTTGAAGGTTGGCTCGTTGATAAAAGTAATAAAAAATAATAACTAATAATAATAAAAATACAAAACATAATAATAATAATACAATAATAATAATAAATGAATCAATAAACTAACAATAATAATAATAACTAATAATAATTAATAATAATACATAATAAATAATAATCAATAATAATAATAATAATATAAATAATAATCATAAGATCATTAATATATAATTATATAATCATAAATAATAATAATAATGAATAATAAATACAATAATAAATAATAATAATAATAATAATCAATACTAAATAATCAGTAAAAATCAATGAAATAATAATAATAATAATCAATAATATAATGCGACGCCAGGAGAAGCGAGACGAAAAGAATCTATAATTATATATATATATATATACGTATATATTATATATTATATATATATATATATATATATATATATACATATAATGAAATAATTTCAAGGAACGTATTTTATATAGCACGTCTAATGAAGGCTTATAAAGCGTCCGCGTCAACTAACCATATTATATATATATATATTATATAATATATATATATATAAACTTAAAATAACGACAACCAATATATATATATATATATATATATATATAAGAAGACGACCTACTTTCATGAAAGTAGCTACGTTACTTTCAACGTTTATTAGATGCTGACCCACGTGTAAGGCGTAACCCCTCACATGAGCTACTTTCATGAACGTTATTTTACCCATACACCCGTTGGGACCCGTTAAGTACTTTCGACCTGTATTAAGTACACGTAGCTGAGCTCAGCGTTCATCACTCAGCTGCGTTCATCTATATATATATATATATATATATATATATATATATATATATATATATATATATATATTTTTTAATATATATTAATATATAATATATATATATAAACTTTTTCGTTTCGGTACATGTCCCCCCTTTCCATACCAACGATTCGAACACACGAATTTGTCTTAAAATATAACCTTGAAAACGTTTCATCCTTATAATTTATGTTTAGTACGGAAATATTACAGTAGAAACACATTTTTGCACTGACTCTAAGTACTTAAAAACCGTTGGGATAATAATCCCACCACTGCGAGGGCCCACCACACCCTCTCTCACCGAGCCTCGCTTTACAACTTTATAGCTTTAAGTATCGTTTGAGCACCCATTTTCATGAAAATAACAGTAACAGTAATAAATTCACACTACTTACAGCAGAATACTGAACTAAGAAGAAAATAGATCTAGCGGATTACATCAAACATTAAACTAGAATTGGTTCAGCGGCCTTATAACATTTGTAGTAGTAGTAGCCGTAACAGGGGTAGTAGTAGTAGTAGCAGTAGAAACTTATTACTATTAAATATATATCACCCCTGCTCGATTCAATCGTATGCATTTTATATTTTCAAAGCTTTAAAACATGGACTTAAATTGTACATTTAATAAAAGTTTTCCTATGATAAACTAGCTTAATAACAACTATTCGTATCAGTGAATAACACGTCTACGGTGATTGGTTCATGTCATCCAATCACAGTGAAGAATTGTTTGATAAGAGTTATAAGTACAAAGTCCCCAAAACATGGAAAAATCACAGGGATATAATAAAAAAGTTTCATATATATAACTTTTACTGAAATGTTTATTTCATTATATATATATATATAATATACTATATATATCTATTATATATATATATTATATAATATATATATATATATATATAATATATACATAATTATATATATAGTATTAACATTGCTAACAACTTTGAACTAAATATATATTTATATATATAATAATATTATACATATATATCTATATCTATTATATATATATATATATATATATAATATATATATATTAATACACTTGGTCTGAAGACATTGGGTATTTTAATTTTAGTATATTATAATATATTTATATATATTTATATATATTTATATATATAATATAATATATATATAATATATAATATATATATTACATATAAGTATTACATTTGATCGATGGTAAACTGAAATATATATTATATATAATATATATATATATATATATCTCACACTCATATATATATATATATTATTATTATTATATATATATATTATATATAATATAATATATATATTATATATGTATATATTATATATATATTTAAATACACTTGTCAGAAGTACATCGGGTGACAGTGAAACTTGAGCAGTTTCTATATTTTCCTCAAGCGTTTCCAAACCCTATTAGTAGTTATGTACGAATTTAATACTAGCTATATCTACCACATTTACACGTATTTGGGATCTTTAACATCCAACGAACCGTTCATTCACAAAAGATATAGTAAAACTTCGGTAAGTGTGTTCGTTGTATAAACATTGTGAGTTTCAGTGAGCTCGCGTGAATTCCACATATATTTTACTGTAAAATAAATAAACATTACTCTATCGGCTTCGTGATAATTCTTCGAGTTTCGTGACATCGTCGAGAATGACCTTAATTCTTCATTCATTCTTGAACCAGAGCTTTTAATACTTTTCGAACGGACTGACAGAGAAACCTATTACACGTCCACAAAATTGCCGCCGTTTCAAGGTTGGTTTCCAATAGTTACGTACGTTGACCCTTTCAATATTGTCCCCTGATGCGAAAGTAACTGCGATTCTATTAAGTCCACTCCCACCAGCACCACTCGTGGTTATAATGGACGGATTATCCATATTAGTACATGAACACTTTGCCTTTATCCATGTTTCAATACACTCGGAACACCACGTGATTTTTTTATTAGAGTTATTCTTTTCCTTTAAATCACGGGTCACACGTGCTAGAATCGAATTACTGGGTCTCGTGACGACTACCAAGGAAGCCGAAAACCAGAGATTGGTTTTATGTGTAGGTGCACCTATTCCCCCACCCCGCCCCTCCCCCCCCCCCAATCTTCTCCTTCTACTGCTCTCGCCTGCTCTGGCTTTTCACTGTCCCACTTTTTACGAGCAGAAAAGTGTCCAAGGCTAAAGAAAACTCAACGTTCAAAAGAAAGTTCGGTAACATTTGTGTTGATTCCACTTAAAAGTGCCTGAGTCATTACAAAATTGTGATTGCTGATTTATAAGGATTTTACTAAGTTGTTATTATCAGCTTTCCAAGGATTTATTTAAGAGCTGTGATTCCAGCTTTATAAAGGACAAATTCTCCCAAAATAATTGGTATGTATAGTTAAATATAAAGCGATGTTACGAAAGTTTAAAATCTAAAAGTGGATAGGATTTAATGATTTGCTGTTTTAATTGCAACGAAACCTATTCGTTAATGTTGTAATTAATTTAATATAGACCCAATATTACAGGCGTGTAATTTGCGTGTATAATAATTAGATTACGAATAAATCTTACGGAGCCATTTGTTGAATACGTATACTTTACTCAAAGACACTTTGATAAATTTTGAGTTACTGATCTCTTTGGTGTTGAGGAGCGAATGAATTGTTGTATATAGAATAGTTCGAATGATATAATTGGTATAGAGTTTAGAGTCAGAATGACATTAGTAAATCCTATATGAAGAATACCAAAAGGATTTAAGGAGGAATTTCGGTATGTATATATATATATAATGATGGATATTCATATATATATATTACTATTATGATATATTATATAATATTATATTATATATTATAATATAATAATATTTACTATGGTGTGTGTGCATGTGTGTGTGGGGGTATTGGATTACGTACATAATTAAAAACGGCATACAAGGTACATAGGATCTGTTTAAGATTAGAGGCTCAATTTGCAGAAAAGAGGCGCACAGCACAATTAGGTTTACAGTTGCGGAAGAAGGTATAGGTTAAAATCAGATTATAATTTATATTATTATTATATTATATTATGTATATTATTTTATTATTTTTATATTATTATTATTATTATATAGTTATTATTTATTTATAGTTATTTTATTATTATTTTGTTACGTTCTTATTTTAATTAGTAAGTGCAAGTACGATGGAGTATTATACAAAGTGAATAGAGAATTGTGTTTGTAGGAAATGCCGTTGCTATTTAGGTTTATAGCGGGACTAGACTTGATTTAATTTAGTTATAGCAGTGCTAGTGAATTGTTATTTATTATTATTAATTATTATTATTATTATTATTATTAATTATATTATTATTATTATTATTATTATTATTATTAGTTAATAATTTAGTATTAAAAATTAATTATTATCTATTAGTTATTTATATTAATTAGATAGGTAACGATTTTGATTGTTATTCGCATATGCTATTGAAATATTGTTTTTGGTAATAATTTCTAATATATTTGCTATTAGTGAGGCCAATAGAATAATGGTTTGTTTATTTTAATTTTCAGGGAGAGAGTTTCGAGCAATTTAGCCAAGTTCAGAGATGAGTCAGGACCACTCAGAATGGATTCCGATCGAACCAATCGCAAGGTTATCCAATTGTAACGACCAGGATATTAATGGCTAAGGCTGTAATAATAGCCAGGGCTAAGCTCCCAGCTAAATTTAGAGGCCTAGTAACCAGTTGCTCTTTTTGGGGGAGTTTTTAAAAAAACAGGACCGGAACTGTCATTCAAGGCGAAAATTCACACCAGGTCGTCGTGTCGCCACAGATCAAGGGTACCAAAGAGTAAAGACACCTCTAAAGGCACAATCGTCGAATAACACGTTAAAAGGAAGTATTTCTCTGTAACTTCAATAAGATATTTAAACTGAATTGTAATAAAAAACCATAACCCGGGTTTACCTGTCTGTATATTTTGTATTCGAAAATAATTGTATAAATATAGCTTAGGCTTATAATAGGGTGTGTCAATTAAATTTAAAAACAGCCATAAGGTAATAGATAATATTGAAATACGTAATTATCCTATCTATTATATATAGGAAAAATCATTTCTTCTTTTTGATCCTTTTGTCTTATTCTCACGTCCACAGGAAAAGTTTCCTCTGTAACATATCGTTGCAGCGGGGAGATACATGACCAAATCTCGTCAGTTATTTGCCATCGGCCCGCTTGATGAGTACCGCACACACGCTATTGAGGTCGTTAGTTATAGAGACAGGGCGCATTATAGATGACTCGGCCGCTAAATTACTATTAGTCTATTCAGTCTCAGCTATCGGACTCATTCAAATACCCGCACCAGGCAGCAGTAGAGCTACGACAGCTTGCATCACAGAGACGATATTAACGTACTAATGCATGTGCACGCCACGCAAGCGCATGCAGGCTATCATCATAACGGCATGAGCAGCTGCTCGCCACTAGTCAGAGGCGCGCTGTCCAGTAGTGATGATAGCGAGAGCAGAGCGACGAGACGGGAATCGAGCCTCGCAGCGCTACGAGATCAGAGTAACAGTGGCATTCATCCAGATATAACGTACTGAGACTCGATAGAGTACGTAGACACGAGCAGATGCCCCCGCGCCCGCTAATGGCCGCGACGATCGTATAAATGTGAGAACTTGCGATATATATACACATAAATTCTACGCAGTGCGAGTAAGACACGGTGGATAACTGCGACATTGTTTGCGGCTATCACGACTCGCTACGGAGAGCGTCGCGCCAAGTAGGCGCTGCCGAGAGGGAGCGTGGTATCGCTGAGTGCACCCTGTGCAGCAGATACATAGGATACAGCCGCCAGTAGTGCAGCTCACTAGATCGGAGAGTGGCCCGTAGGTGAAAATTACGTATGGGGAATCTTTGTTAAGACAAATACATGCCAGTGGGTCTTAGAAGGTGTATGCCATCTCTGTCGGTAGAGGTATTGCAAACCCCTCATACTCACTTCACTGGTGGCCTACTTTATACTTACACTCATGTACATTATTATTTGAAAGTCTATTGTTTGGTGCCTCTTTTCTTCCGCGGAGGAAAAGAATGCCAAACGAACGAGGGTTATGATTGGTGCCTGGGTCCACATAGGACGCCACCGAATCATACCCTGGAGTCTCGTGGCAACCCTCATAGTGAGAGGATGCCCTACGTAAATTGTTAGAGTTAACAAAAGGCCGGCAGGTCTATTTAGGATAGGAAAGTAGTGCATTATCTTATTAGTTATTCTGTGAAATTCATAATAGTGCTAATTAATATATGCCATCCAATTATGTCATCATTGTTTAATGAAAATCTTTGTAAATTGTTTACAATCTCCATAATAGAACCAATCTAGAGGAATGCTCTAAATTCCCCATGCTATGACTGTCGAGTGATTTCCGGCTAGACGTCATTTTTGGGTAAACCCGGATCGACAGGGGGCAAACCCCCTGAATTGAGTCAGATACATTAATTATGAAAAAAAAAAAAAAAAAAAAAAAAAAAATCGGTCTTTCTGTCAGTCGTGCTTAAAATATTGGTAGTTAGATAAAGTAAGTAAATTATTTGAGTCAAAGTTAATGAAGACGTGAAGATATAAATTCTTATTACATCCTTAAAGTAAGAGAATAACGTCGTTATTACTTTCGAAAGGAAAAATTCAAACCCAAGCTCTCGATTTAGGCCTAAAGATCAACGCCTAAACAGTGACTCAAAAGCAGTCCGTAACAACAAGACCATAGAAATGGCATCCGTTAAAAAAGTTAAGCCTCAAAACTAAGGCGAAGAACACTTCAAAAAGAGGGAGGAGGAGGGGAACTCGATTCCAGAAGAATTTCCCCTGCCATGGTGACGCGGTCCCATCCGCTTTCTTCCTCGAGGTGCTGGAGTTATGACAATCCTCCGCCATCTTCCGGATAGCTATATATAAGACGGAGAGACTCGATTAACTGAGAGTGTGAGACAATGAGCAGACACTCTCCATGTATAGTTTCTCACAAGCTTATATGAAATGATGTACAATTATAGAACACTTCGAGGAGGAGATTATCTAGAGTGTTATGTGTGAGAGTGTGTGGAGCCAGGGTAAGTAATCACTCATAAAAATCAGCGAAATAAAATCCACTCCCAGGATTGAATAATAGCGCCGAAGCTTCCCATCTCAGTTATTAGCACACGATCAAACTCCCAATAAAAATAACCTATGAAGAATTGTTGACAACACAATCAAAAGAACCTACTCCTTATCAAAAGATCAAAACCTACCTGACGTCACACAAATAAAATTATTGCGACAACGAGCTTCCCAAGCCACATCCTTTCTCGTGTTGCGGGAGAATTCATCGTGAAGTAAACGCGCAAATCTCCTCAATAGAGAACTCTATTTTGTGAAAGAATTTTCTAAAAGTCTGCCTCACGAATGAAACAGTCTCAAAATCTCATCATGTGTAATATACACACCTCGCTTACATGGCAATTGCTGTGTGTTTGAAATCGAGATTTAGAAAAATAAAACAGAAAAACAAAGAACAGCATATGGCAACAACATCCTCCTCACACTTCGAAAAAAAAAAGAGAGAGAGAACTTGTACTGACCGAGAACCTACACTCCCCCTCTTTCCCCTCCAAGTGGGGGTAATTACTTTAAAATTCAACGTAGAACAACAAACGGTGAAAAAAAAAAAACCAAATATATCAATGAATAAAATAAAAACAATTTGAAAATCTGAAATCAAAAACTACTACTATTAATTAATAATAATGAATAATGAATAATAATATATAATAATAATAATAATAATAATAATGAAAAATAAATAAAAAATAAGACAAACAAATCGATGTGATAAAAATAACAGAACGATGAAAATGCAAGAAAATGGATAAAAAGTTTGTATTCCTATGGGTAGGAAATAAATTGTGATATTGTGTAAAGGACACCCGTAAATCTCTCTGTGATGGCATAGCAAATGCGCCATCTTGCTTAAAATAACAACTAAAATTTCGATAAAAATGATCAAGTTAAAAAACATTACGATATTATTACAAATGTTAATATCAAAATATAAGCCAAAAACGGCAAATGGTAATAAATAAAGGTTCCAAAAAAAAAAATTGGTAAGGTTTTTATCTTATGATTCTATTATACCTTCAAAAACATTTTAAATTATACTTTATTTATATATGGAAATAATTAATTTAGGATATTCCTGAAAGGATTTTCTTGTAGCTAAAAATTTCAAATAACCAATGACTCCCACCGTTGAGTTGCCATCGATCGCTAGATAAAATAAATATGCAAAACACCCAAAATGTTATTTAATACAGATCAAAATAAGTAAACAAATAAATTTAAAATGAAAATTTACTTCAATTCAATTCATAATTCAATTAATTTAAAGACATGTTGCTAGGCATAATATCAAAAGAGAGTTTAAAAAGAAAATTTTTTTTATTTATATATATGATGACGGAAGAGTGTCGGTGGGAATTTCCATGGAGGCCGCTCGACCAACGAAGGCTGACGAGTCATCTGTTGGAAAAGTCGGTCTGTAACAAAATTTTAAGCCGATATTTCTTACGTTATGATATACGAAGTAAACAGGCTGTTTCGAACAAAGTAGAGGAAAATTGCGGAGACAAGGACACTGAAATTCCAAAGTCATGAATTGGAAGGACGGAGTTGCCATTGTTTCCCAAAAATTTGAATCTCCTTTTTTCGTGAATGTCTTGTCCGCCTTTCAATAAATCTCAATCCATCATGAGAGTCTTAAAAATTTATTAAAAATAAAAGAATAAATTAGCATAATTTATTCAGTACCATTATATTTATCCAATAAGATTTATGGTTGTTATGGTTTGATTATCAAGGTTCTATTTCTCTTCTTTATACGGTGATTTATTTGAAGAGCCAAAACGAAATGATATACATTTAATAAGATCTACAGTTGAGATTTAGGCTCTCAAACATACTCTAAAAATCACCTAAAATAAATTTCTAATGTGAAGAGGGATAATTTTTAAACTAAGCATTATTAAAACATGATTTCCTAAATCGAATCCATTCCAGTAATTTGAATCTCTGTTTAGAGAAAATTATAAGAATATTTTTTTGGGTTTATATATTATTATATTAAAAATTTATTAAAATAAGGCCAAATCGTCCAATAGTTGCTCTTAACGAACCTGCTACAAGTTTATCAATGTACAGCAACCGGCGCGAGCGCACATTAGCGTAGGAAGAAATGCAAATTCTAAACTGTCTAGCGAACAAGCAATTTTTTTCAAAATTATAAATTTATAATGCCAAATTTACTTCAACTAATTCTTACTTTTTAAATTCTCATTGATACACCTATTTCACATAGTCTAAAACCTTTCTTGTAATATTAAAATGATTTTTCCCAGGAAACAAAAAAAATTTATTTAAAAAGAAAAAAAATGTTTTAAAAAAACACCTTACGAAAGAAAGAAAATAATCGAGCGACAGTAGCCCCTCCTACTTCCTTATTTAAACGGACAAACATTTCTTCAAAACTCAACCAGATCCCTCCGTGCCCTCATCCCAGTTAAGACCGCCCTCTAGTTGGGACACCAACAACAACAAACAACAGTTCTCATACAACTCCCAACCTTACAAATATCAGGTTACTCTGAAAAATTAGAACTTCAAATGAAGAAAAAAAAAACAACAAATGAAGTTGATAATGGAAAACATAGAGAAAGCCAGAATTGAATATCATTTGGATTTGCTACCATTCAATAGGGAAGAATTCGCAGCGTGTGAAATGAGTGGATTTAACTGCATTTGAAAACGCAAGGTTAATAAGAAACCCTCTTACCGGCAAGGTTCCATTGCAAGCAATCAAACGGTGGAGACATTAGTTTCACCTCTGAGAATGTGACATTGAAAGTGAGTTCGAGACGAGAACCGATCGGAACGACAAGAAAAGAGTTGGAAAATTGAAACAAAAATATAGAGGAAACAGGTATCCCCGACGAAGATTACAATGTAATTAAAAGTGTCGCTATACGAGCTCTTTATTTTTATGAGGTTTTCTTTCTCTTTCTAAATTAGTGTTTCAAATCCTTTCCTTCCTCTTTCCTCCATTATGTTAATTATTAATCAGAAAGGTTGGGTGTGAGAAAGGATGTCGGGGGATACAGAAATCAAGGCGTCACCTTGATTTACTGAGTCCGACAATCCTTTTTTGCACTCGAGGGCCACCAGTCTAAGGTGAAAATTACGGTAGGGAATCTTTGTAAGACAATAGCATGCAGTGTCTTAGAGTGTATGCATCTCTGTAAGAGGCTATTGCAAACCTCCTGCATATCACTTTGCAATAATGGTGGCCTACTTCATACTTACACTATGTACATTATTTGAAAGTCTATTGTTTGGTGCCTCTTTTCTTCCGCGGAGGAAAAGAATGCCAAACGAACGAGGGTTATGATTGGTGCCTGGGTCCACATAGGACGCCACCGAATCATACCCTGGAGTCTCGTGGCAACCCTCATAGTGAGAGGATGCCCTACGTAAATTGTTAAGAGTTAACAGAGAAGGCCGGCAGTCTATTTAGGAATAGGGAATTAGTGCATTAACTTATTAGTTAGTCTGTGAATTTCCATAAGAGAGTAACGGGTTGATATATGCCCACCATTATTCATTCCTTGTATGTAATGCACATCATCTTTTTGTATTGTTGTTTAGTCTTAACTATCATAATAAACAACTCACGAGGAAAATGGCTCTAATTACCAGTCATGCTTGACTGTCCGAAGGATTTCGGCCTATATATATATAAATTATTATTATTATTATTATTATTATAATTATTATTATAATAATTATTATTGGGAAGCCGCGGACTTGCGTTTATAGACTTGAAAATTAAATTATGTATTCTCTCAATTCGTACCGCTGGACGGGTGGTTAAAAGGTCAGAGATTTGCCTCGGTGGTGAGAGCTCGAGTTCTATTTTGATTTATGACCGATGGGGAACTCGAACATTAATAAAGACGATAAGGCTCTTGAGGTGGTAAGGAAGTTAAGCACACAGAATGAAAATTCGTGAGTAGCGACCACGTGGGTGCGGGTGTGTGGGTGTGGCTGTGTGTGTGTGTCGTTGTGTGTTGTGTGTGTGTGTTGTGTGTTGTGTGTGTGTGGCAGAATGGGGTGCGACTGGCGGGGTGGACAAGATAAGGCGGGCGGATGTGACCTACGGTTACAGGTGGATGGGAAACGCGCCGGGCCGGGAACGCGCGGCAGACAACGCGGCTGGCTTTGCGATTGCGCGCAACCTGTGGGTCGGCCGGGGGGGGAATTTTCGAGACAACAAGGTAAGATAGTCAAAAAAACGGGAAAATCTGCCAAAAATTACCGTGTGCAAAAAATGACCCATGGTCGAAAAATTAGGGTGGGGTACGTACAACGGTTGCTAACGCAACCGTTTAGCGCGCCCTTTCTTCGAAAGGGGGCTAAAAATCAGGGTTGCCGAAAAAATTGGGGTTGCCAAAAAATTAGGGTTGCCAAAAAATACCGTGGGCCAAAAATGACCCATGGAAGATCAAAGGGGTGGTCGAAAAAAGGTCAAGGCCAAAAAAGGTCAAGGTCAGGTAAAAATTTGGGGCTCAAAAAAGGTCAAGGTCAGGTAAAAAGCGCTGTGGTCAAGGTCAAAAAAGGTCAAGGTCAGTCAAGGTCAGGTAGGTGGTCAAGGTCATTTTCGTCCGGAATGGTTCCCCTACTACTACCGCTGACGGAGGACTTAAAGAGATGGAGATTAAATACAGCAGGAAAAGCAGGTGAAAGCAGAGTTCTACAGAAGAGAGAGAGAGATTGCTGGAAAGGAAGAGGCATCACAACGAACAAGCCTGGGCTCCCAATATTCACACAGAATTCGTGAGAAAGCAGCACCCCTTGTGCAATGAGGGAGACGTAATGGTGGCGGAATGATAGAAGCTAATTCCCTCGAGTACCTACCGTTGTAATACCTATAGTAAAGAGATAATTTATCAACGTCAGGTCACGGAGATAGAGGGTCAAAGAAAGTTTAAATGTAGGGGACAGTTTATTAGTCTTTTAGCTTTAGCCTCAGCCCTATCCAAAAGAAGGGCAGAACCAGAGTCCCCCCCCCCCAAAATGTGGGAACAGTACTCCATACAAGGGCGGATAAGACCCTTATATAATTGGAGTAACTGTTCGAAGAAGAAGAAAAAAAAAAAAGAGCAGAACTTAAAACTTTTTTTTTTATGTCAACTTAGCAACCATTGTGATATGAGGTTTCCAAGATAGTTTATTATTTATGTTCAGACCAAGGATGTGTATTTTATGTTGTGCTAGAGAGAATAGAGCCATCGAAGGAGATAGGAAAGTTGGAAGTGTCTTTGAGAGGGAGATGTGAAGAAGTTGAGTCTTTAAAGAGTTGAACTTCACAAAGTTGAAGCGACCCCACCGGGAAATCCCATCCAGATTGGCAAGAATAGAATCGGAAAGCTGAAGTCGAGAAGCAATTCTAGAAGCAAAAGATTGATCTCAAACTTGGAATGGAATACTTTAAGATGGTATGGAACAAATCTACGGGGTCCTGTATATAAATACAATAACTTCAAAAATAGAGGACCAGTCTAATATGACTAATATATAAATATTATATAAATATATATATATATATAGGTATATAAGTATTATATTATATATATATATTATTACTTTATACTATATTATATATATTATATACTATATATATGAGTATATATATATAGCTGATATATAATATATATATATATATATAGTATATATCTATATATATTATATTATATATATAGTATATATAATAATATATATATATATTTGATTTTCATGCCACCTACGGTACTACAAAGTTTGAAGAGGTGCAAAGAAATAATTTATTATAGCTTTTATGTCTTTCTTTTGTAAAGAATCAATGGAATTTTTTAAATTTTTTTAGGGTGTATTTGATCAACTGATAATCTTAATCGCAGTCTGTGAAAAACTGAGGAAGGCCTTTTAATGAAAAACAAATGTGTTTACATATATGTTTCAATGAAAAACAAATGTGTTTACATATGTTTCAATGAAAAACAAATGTGCTTACACATGTTTCAATGAAAAAAAAATGTGTTTACATATGTTTCAATGAAAAAGAAATGTGCTTACATATGTTTCTGTTTGTATTGTGAGGATAATTTAGAATTTATAAATCTCCTACTAAGCTGATGCTGTAAAAAGATTCTGTCAATCCTCAATATAAGTAAACCTATTATAACTGGAAGCAAATATCTTAGAATCATACAGCTGTTATTTTTCATGATTGATTCATGATTCAAAGTTTAGACTGACTGAGTACGTATTTAAGAACTTAAATAAAAGTTGAAAAATAATTTATAGCTATGTTATGGCGGTTTAATTTTTAAACACGCTTGATATTTTCTGTTGATTCAGCAAATATTTGTATGATGCTTTGCTTGATTTTTTTCTATATAATTATATATAGTATTATATATATATACCTATATATTTATAGTAGGTATATAGTTATCATTAGTATATAAGATAATAGTATAATATATATAATGATATATATATATATATATATAGTAATATATTTATATATATATATATATATATATATATATAATATATATATATATGTATATATAATATATAATAATCTATATATTTATATATATATATATATAGTATATATATATATATATTATATACTATATATATTATAAATAATATAAATTAAATTTAATAAGATTTTTATAATTATATATAATAGTATATATGATATATAAGTAATATATTAAATATATCCAAGAACTTCACGTCAATAATTCAAGAAGCCGCCAAAAAAAAAAAAACATTCCCCGGGAATACCTCCAAAAATATAACCAACCTTAATACCCGAAATCTCAAACCTGATTAAACAACACAACTTACTTAAAAAAAAAAAACAGCACAACAAACCCAACAAACTAGAACACAAATCAATAATTTAAACACTCAAATCACAAGCCTAACCAAAAAACACATCTCAAACAACTTTCAAACATTCCAAACAAAAAAAACTAAAAAACACAAATAACAACAGAATGTGGAACATTATAAAAATACTGAATAACGCAAAAACTACCATACGCCTACACATGAATCCATCAAAAACCCAAACTCTCAACACCCACAAACTACAAAACAATACCAAACATCCTCGCTACACATTTCGCAAAACAAAGTCATAAACCCACTCACCCACGAAATTGGAAAATAAAAAATAATTAAATCCCTTAAGAAAATAAAAAAACCACGACCAAACAATAGAAAACATCATAAAAATCCATAAAAACTGACCAGCAACCGGACCTGACAACATCTCAAAAATACACCTCAAACACTTGGGAAACACTACCCTGATCCATTCAGCCACATATACAACAGTTCCATTAAATTTAGTTTTATTCTCTTCATCTGGAATAAAATTAACGCCAACTCGGTTCAACCAACCCCCAAATCATCATAAACAATATCGCTATCCCATTAAACAAAACACCCAAAATTTTTGGAATAACACTGGACACACATCTGACTTTCACAGAACATAAAACATAACATCAGGAGGCTGAAAACTAAACATACTAAGCTAGAACCATAGCTGGCACTGACATCAATAATAATAAACAGATATTGACCACTATATACAAACAATACATCTTCCCAACACTAAACTACGCCTCACCAATGTGGCACCCGTTTTTGATCAAGGGTAACATAGGAAAACTATAAACAACTCAGAACTATGCACTCAGAATTATAAAAAGGATGCACATCTACAACACCTACATGAAGAAACAAAATTACTAGCCATAGACAAACACTTAGAAATGATAGAAACTCAGTTCTACGCTAAAACACAAACACCACAAGTCCACAACACCCATGCTACACTGTACTTTCCAACCCCATTAATCACAGGTTAAAGCAACCTCCATCCTGTCCGGCATTATTATACAAACAAATTGTGAATAACATCCAATTTCTACAAAACAACACCTCATACACTAAACAAATACACACACACACACACACCTAACCGAAAATTATTTAAGTAACCGGCAACCAAACAATATACTAAATGCTCATCCATCAGAAATGGCACCAGATTTCAACTCTTCCAATAACCATTCAGTTATCTTTGGCCAAACTAAGATGCGGCCGCCACCCAAATTTGCAACATTAAAAATATAGGTAGGTTTAACTTAACCAAACTACTTCAAGCATCTGAACAAGATGCAAACACCACTTTGTGCATAACTGTGTCAAATTTCCTACTAGGCTGTCCTTCCAACCGAACATCCCAGAGAAATCTGGAAATTTACAACATTAAAGAAAACAAACTCAAGAGACGAGGGTATCTGAGGGAGATTGTGGCAGCTCTTAAGATCGTAGGCGGTGGTCAGGGGGTGAAAGTATATAATATATATATATATATATATATATATACTATATACTAGACGATTTGTATTATAAAATTACATATATATTATATCTATCTTATATAATATATATATATTAATATATATAATTATATAGCCTCATATACTATCAAATTTACATAGCGTTAAGATTAAGGTCAATGAAATTGTTTACTGTGCAAACTTTTTGCAACTTAAGATTAACAACGCTAGTATGACCTTGTCAAATACGTAATTTTCACTTAAGTATACTAGCAACAACTTCGTTTCTTTCAACATTTTCAAAACCGAAAACGAGTTACCGCCTAGACATATTCATACTAAATAAAATGGTGTTTTACTCTTTGAAGTTCCCACCTTCCGTATGATATATTTCTATCTTCGTTGCAATATATAGATATAGATTGGAGTGTGGTCTGTACTGATAGTTCCAGGGTGGGTTGCCTGACCTGCACACGGAGGGTACTAGAATGTGTCGTTTAAGGAGCGGCTTTTCTGTGATCGCTTGATTATGAATCTTCCATATGAACTGATAATAGTCAAGAATTCAACAGTATATATATATATATTATATATATATATAAATTATAAATATATATAATATACATTAGATATATAAGTTATATATATATAATATAGTTTAATATTAATATATTAGTATATATATATAATGGGCGTAGGCAGGATTTCGTTTAGGGGGGGCAAAGGTTGAGTGATACTATATATTAAGGATACTAATATATAGTATTATATTATATTTAGGGTGATGTTTTCTATATAATTATAAATATATATATATATATATATAGTATATATATATATATATATATATATATATATATATAGTGATATATATAATATATATATTGTTGTGTTGTGTACGCAAAGATTTGACTTATGGTAATATCATAGGATAAAAAAGTTACTTCAGTTATAAAATAAAAAAAATAACAAGTCTACAACAAGTTGTAATTAAAAACATTTTCTCCAAAGAGTAAAAATAAAATACTATTTTGAGAAACGTAAAGTAAATATGTTATGGTGGAGTATGGCTATAATCTTAGAGCTCCTGAGGTGGTAATAATATTTAAAAATCTAAACTTGTACATTAGACGCCTTAGATTTTCAGCAAATTTCGCAATTATATTTTTTCCAATTCGTTCATTTTTTCCCTTACTAATTTTTATGAATACTCATCCTACATAGTCCATTAAGCCATCATGTTTTTTTATGATAATCCCACACAAATTGATCAGTTCATTTTGAATCAATCGAGACGTCCAGAACGGCATTCTTCTTCCTTGAATATTTTCATCTCAATTCCACATCACACATTCTATTCTC
>JABUQX010030876.1:32500-35093 GCA_015478945.1 Trachelipus rathkii
AGGGCTTCATTAATATATATATATATAATATTGAGGATATGAAACTCCATTTTTTGCTATAAATATATATAGAGCTATATAAGTAATATATATATAATGTACGTATTAATAGTAAGCTATATAATTTATATGAGTGATTATTATGTATAAAAGTTAAATTTTTTTTTTCATGGTATTTCCTGCGCGTCACACCTGTCAGGCTATGTCTGCTTAAATCATGTTCTTAACTTCAATCACACAACACAAAAAAAATCTAAATGAAACATTTTAACTGGAATTTAGCTCGAGTTTTATCAGTAAATCAAACACGTACAATAATAAATTAATAATAATAATAATAATAGATAATCAAATCGATAAATTAATAAAATTATATATATATTTTTACTATATAAATTATATATAATTATAACTATATATATATAGTATTTATAAGTATATAATATATATATATATATAATATTAATATAATATAGTAATTTTATAACGGGGTCAGCCTCCCGAAAGCACATCATGCATAGTAACAAGAAACTATAACTGTCAGGAAATACAATAAAATTTTATTAAATCAGTGAGACATTTTTATCCATGGAATTAAAAAAAAAAAAATAACGCTATTTGAAAAATTAAAATTGTTAAACAAATGTCTGGAAAATCTGTATTTGATAATGATGAGAAAGAAGAACGAAGGACTTCCCATCCTTTGGGAGTGAACGACGTCGATATGATTGCAATGTCAATTTGTTTTTTTTTAACTAAAAGACTAATCCACGGGTAATTCCAAAAGAGTGGAACAAGAGTCGGGTTTCTCAGGATCCGACCGGGGAGCGACGGGACTTCGTCCCACCGCTCTGTCCCTCCGTCGGCTCGAACCCCCTAAAAAGGATAGAAACGAAAATTAAAATTTTCTCCAAGCTTATTAAAAACATATTTGCAACTCTTGCTGGTCCGCAGACAACTACTCGAGCATGAAATTGGACAAGGTTGATGAGAGAGTCGCAATGCGAGGTTGAATGCATAGTTACGATGCCAGAACAAAGACTTATACATAATATGAGTGTCTAATTAATAAATATTAAAATAAACGCATATTTTTTTAGATAAAATGCGAAAGAACTATTACTTGCTAAATGCAAAAATGGTTTATTTATTGTTCCGCTTTAGCGGTTATATTTTTTTAGTTACAGTCATGATGGTGCATTTCGGCGAGCCCTGGGACCTATAATATATATATATGATATATATATGATATATATAGTATATATATAGTATAAATATTATATATATATAATATATATATAAATCTATATATAATATATAGATAATAGTAAATATTAATATACTATAGAGGCGTATTTTAGGGGGGCCAGGGCCATGGCCCCCCCGCCGAAATTTGTAGACAGAAATGTTTTTTAGGATAACGATATCCGTTAATAATGATAAAAGTGCCAAAAAAGTTAAAAGTTAATTTATCTATATAATTCGTCGCTGTCAAGGACAAATTTCGTGAAGTGAATCTAGTTTAAAACTAAACTTGAAACCATCATAGAAAATGCAACACATTAGAATTTCAGCTGATTTTTTGAAGAATGTATAAAGCGCATATGAATCTGAACTGAGTATTGCAATAAATTGCTGTGTACCACGAATTAACAAATTCCAAAAAATACAGACCGACAACATTTCATAGAGACGTTCCGGACCCACAAGACTATTAGTCCGACATCAGGCCATTTGTATACCCATATTTTTGGACTGATTAATATGTTCAGTATAGAGGTTTTTAATTTTTCCTTGCAATTTGTCATATATATATAGAACGGGTGTAATGTGCCATAGGAGAATATAAAATAATTGGTAGCAATATTTTACCAAGGAAGAATATCGAAAGCGCGAATGAAGGAATTTATTAAAAGCACAATGGGATTTATCGGAAAGGTTCGAAAAGTGCCATCACGCAAACGAGTCGCTAAGAAGTGCATAGAGTGGACTAAGCTTTCTGTTCGCAGTCCACAATTTCCATATTCTCGACATCTGTTGCAAATACCACCTATGCAATTTTACCCGGTGTCTTATGACTTTGCATAGAAAAGAAGCTTTTCAACATTAAAACCTTTGAAAAGGGTTTGCCAGTTGCCAGTGCACATAAAGACCTTTGGACTTGCCGCCTCTACATACATTCGAAAAATTGAAATAAAAATTGAAGAATGTTATCATCAACTATCCGCTCACTCTATTGTCAGCGCGATTAAATTTAACCAATTTTAGGCTAAGTATGATTTTAAGCTAATTTCATCATAAATTCTTCCCCGATTTTCTTAGGAATTTTAATAGTTTTGTCACCCATTCCCTTTATCATCATGAAATACTATATAATCTATATATAATAAGGAGTAATAATATATAAGTATTATGAGAGATGAATTTATATAGTAATATAGTAATGATATATAGGTATATATAGTATAGTATATATATATGACATATATATATATATATATGTATATATATCTATAAAGTTATTATAGGTATAGATAAAAAGAACGATTTTTGTTTGGACCCCCCGACAAAAAATTTTCTGGAATCCGGCCAT